>CM076572.1:47163802-47409671 GCA_034641835.2 Pinus albicaulis
ATGCTATACAAAACAAATGAAATTTGTTTTTTTCTTACTACTCTAATTATTTTTTGAGTATATTACTCTAGATAAAAGAGATGTGTAATTCTTATTATATTGAACATCGTGTGCTTATATATATATTACTCTACTCTAAACATTTTTCTTACTACTCAAACCTTTTTTTTGAGTATATTACTCTAGATAAAAGAGATGTGTAATTCCTATTAAATTGAACATTTTTTTTTAGTATATTACTCTAGATAAAAGAGATGTGTAATTCCTATTAAATTCCTATATATATATATATATATATATATATATATATGTTATTGGGATATGTCCTTTTTTGACACCCAACTTGGTACGTTCCAATAACATGTGACTTAATAGAGGATATGTGCTCTTCTAGCACCCAATTTGGTACATTCGAGATAACATGTGATTTAATAGAGGATATGTGCTCTTTTGACACCTTACTTGGTAGGTTCCAGATAACATGTGACATAATAGATTGACTTAAAAGTAAAATTAATATTAAGATTAAAAATAAATAAAATAAAATTATAAACTAAAACAAGATTAAAGCAAACTAGTCAATTTATCATAAATAGTATTTGTATTCTAGATTTTGAATATAGTATTTTTAAATGTAATATTTTTATTTTAAAAATAATACAATAATATTTAATATAATAATTATTTTTTAATAAAATTTTTTATTTTTGAAGCTAGTGAAAATTAAATTAAATTAAAAATATCTCTATGTGAAAACATTTTTATTTGGGCAATGTAAAATTAAATTAATAAAAAAATAAAGTTACAATAAAAACAACTTAATGGTACTGACCCATGGTATGACAACCCATGGTATTCATGTGGAATATAGCATATTTAAAGGAGGGAATAATAAGCAAAAATAACATTAAAATAAAAATATTTTCATGGTACGACAACCCATGGTATGAAAACAACTTATATACATCTTAATTCTAAGTCTACGGGATCAAATCTCCTTTCACTCTAAATTGGTTTGCATCTCAAGAGATTTAATTCCTTTGGCCCATGGATATAACTTGGTTGTAATGTAATGTAATGTTTTTTTTATCCTTAAAAATAAAAATCACACTATGTGAAAACATTTTTACTTAATCAAAATAAAATAAAATTAATAAAAAAATAGCATTAAAATAAAAATAATTTCATGGTATTCACCTATGGTATTGATACATGGTATGAGAACCCATGGTATTTACCTATGGTATTCATGTGGAACATAACATATTTAAAGGGTAAAATTAAACCAACCTAGATCCATCTTAACTCAGGATCTACCAAGAGCATAGAGAGATATCACATAGCTTGTGACTCAAACCTATTTTCACTCAGTGAAAAGAAAATTGAACAATTTTGAGATTTGGTGGATCCAATAGGATGGTCACATTTTGTAAGCCATGATGGTGCTTCAGAATTGGGTATGTTTTTTATATTATATATTTTATTTTAAAATATTGCTAGAGATTTAAATATAATAGGGCAATTGGCATTATGGATTGTGTGAATTTGAAGTTATGTTTGTATAAATAGTTGTTTTCTTTATGTGAGTGAGTTATAGCTTAGTGAAAGTATTTATATTCCAATTTCTTCATCAAGTCTATCAATATGTATTTGGTGAGTGAATATACATACACCTAATTTGATAAATTATTGATTAGTATTTGTTAAATATTTGATCAATGTTCCAAATTAAAAATCACTTGAACTATTGTTCCAACCCTATAATGTTTGAGTCACGAGTACTAGACTTTCCTCAAGCAGAGACTTCACCTAAACTCGATTAAGTTCGAGTAGATTTTATAGACATTTTTTAAACAAAATCTTTGTAATTTGCTCGAAATTTTCTGATTTCATGGAATATTTTCCCTCCTCCATGGAATTCTGCAAGAGAGGCTCCTCCTTTAACTGAGCCTCATGAGTAGTAGACTCTTCTCTTTTAAAAGATTCATCTTAACTTCTGGCCTTTACTTTCATTTGAATACCTTTATTGGCAATATTTAATATCAACACGTTAAACATCATTTTAGAAAAACCTTATTGAAATTTAAACTAAAATGTTATATTTTCTGAAAAATAAGTCTAATTAAAAATAAAACTTTGGAAAATTATTTTTACCAATGACATGTTGTTTTTCACCTTAATCTCTTCAAAGTTTAACTACATTTGCCTAAATATTTGCAGGTATACATTGTGTTTTTTTTTCTTTTAATTAAACTAGTGAAAGGAAATACTAAAAGTGATATGAAAGTTTGTTTAAAAATGAGATCGTCATAAAAAAATTTAACCTTTGACCAATATGAAATTTAGATATAGATCGTTTTATTAAAAAAATCATTTTTAACCAATTGTATTATTGAAACTCAATGTATGTTTTTATATTATCAAATTACATAATTATATTTTTTTGTTTGTTATAAGGAAATTATGTATTTTTCTATTATCAAATTACATAATTATATTTTCTTTAATAATAGAAAATTTTAAAATCTCTAAATTAAAATTTTAACAAATTTAATGATATATATGATATCTTACGTCTTATCCGTAATTTTTGCTGTTCACCAAAAACTATGTAAGCGTTCCCATTCTTTCTGATAAGTTAATCTTTTTAATTATTTATTTTATGTGAAAATAATAATAATTTTTTTTAATATATTATTTTAATATTTTTTATTTTTTTTTTAAATTGAGGTATATTATTATTATTAAAAAATAAAATAAAATTAATTATAATATATTTATATTGAGGTGGAAATATATATATATACTTGATATTTCCACCTCAATATAAATATATTATAATTAATTTTATTTTATTTTTTAATAATAATAATATACCTCAATTTAAATTAATTTTAATAATAATACCACCCAACTTTATCCCATCATTCAAATGCTATCTAACTTTACTCAATATAATTTTCCAAAACTACCCTATCTAACCAAAATATTTTATTAATATCATGACTCTATTATATCATAGAACCACCTAAGACCTGCTCTCTCATAACTTGCTCTCTCGTGGATCAGTAAAGTTGTATTCTACGCGTCATTGGACTTGGTGTTGTTCTATGTACCTGCCTAAGGGTTAACTACAAAACCCTCATTTGTGTCTCGTATGAAAATGGACTCGTACTATTATCTCCGAACCCTCGTTTATCTTTAATAATCTCTGTAATTCTATGTTGGTTTGGCTATGGTTCAACCAATTGGACCCATTCAAGTCTCACTGAAGTTAGTGATGATTGTACTTCTAAATGTTCTTAAGCCGTCACGGTGTTTTCAGACCCTTGGGACACAAAATACAGTGTTTTTAGACTCTTGGGACACAAATTATGGTGTCTTCAGACCCTTGGGACCCTTGGTACCGAGATTGTGTATTTCAACATAAAAGTTGTGAGGTAAATAATTATATTTTGATATTAATGTTTAATTTTTGGAAATAAAAATAAATTGTGTTAACACTCTTGATAATGTGTTAAGAGTGGTTAGGTGGAACATAATCTTTAATTTCCATGGTAAAGTTGAAGTTGGTTATGTCTAAGAGAAGGGCAGAGACAAGATAAAATTTTCTTCAATTTGGCTTATTTAAGGAAAACCCAACAAAGAGACACTATAATGTATGTCCAGATTGGATATAAATGTTGAATCATGTAAAAGAGAAAGACAAGTATTCCTCACTTTGTCAGTGGGAGAGAAATACTAGTTGTAACTTTAAGAAAGAAGCATGATGTTTCTTTTTCTTTTAGAGGTTCAGGAGAACAAGATTATGAAAGGAAACTTAAAATTCCTATAACTCTTACCTTGAAAGCAAGGAGAAGTGTTTGTGGGTAGCTGGTTGTGTTATAACATATTTTGGCACACCCAAAATTTTGTATTTTCGGTAAAAAATTGGCAAATTTTCATTAAGATAACATGTTGAAAGATATATTATGCTTTTGAAACATTTAGTTTTATATATTAATTTTTTATTTAAAATATATTATTTTTATAAAAATTATAATTTTTATGAAAATATATGTTTTAAATCAAAAATTATATAATAAAATGAATTTAATTTTTAAAAGCCTAAGCTCTAACATTGAAAGCAAGGTCTCATTATTTTTCAAAGGCCAAGATTTCCAGAAGAAAATTGACGCCATATATTAGTTGAGACCAGGGGGGTCCGAAAAGTAGTTTTAATGGTTTTCATCACTGCATATGTGTCGCCACCATAACTGTTTGCACCCCCGAGCCATGACACTGCTTATCCTTGCAGACCCCTTCCGAAATTCATTCGTGGTTTCTGTTGAAGCGCAAAAATAGACTTCATCTCATTGGAATGGCTCCTTTCTCACTTTCATCCTCAATTTCACTGTTGAGGTCGCCTCCACGCGGCACTAATGTAGATAGTAGTGAGAAAGAGAAGAAAACAATTATGCATAGGCTTTATGAGCAGCAAGGGCAGATTTCATGGTATGAAAATCTCAGGCGTCCAGTTACTGTCTTGAAACCACTTATCGAAAGTGGAGTTCAAGGACTCGCACTCGAAACAGAAGGGACTGTTGAGGCTGCTAAATGGCTTCACAAAAGAACCGATCGATGCATGTCTACATCAAGATTCCATCAACTGCAGAATGCATTCCATCTATTTAAGCACATTATTACACTTTATATCAGCGTTAATGTTAATCTTATTTTTTCACTTCCACGATATAAATCTGTGATTAACACATACATGCGAAGGTTTCTAGAATCATTGAGGAAAAATTTTGAAAAATGGAGCACAATGGTGATAAATACAATCATGAGTGTCATGTGGGTAATAACCTGGGTATGACTGGACATGGGTTTCATATAGATCATTAGAGTGAAGGAAATGAACAGGAATTCATTCGAGTAACACAAAAGAGAGATTGAAGGAACTTTAAGCCGAAGAGAAAGCCAGACAAGAAGGAAAAACAAAGTGTTTTCAGTATTTGATTTTAGGGTTTCATTTCTGGGCAATTTAAGTCGAAATTGAAAAATCTGGAACATGGGTTTTTTGCAGGATGGCCCCAATTTATTTAAGCGCAGAGTGTTTTGTGAAAATTGTGAGCCAACAGAGAGATTTTGCTAGTTTTATGTAAGGCATATGTCTAGTGCCATTTTCTGCAAAATGGACAACTGGAGAATAAAATGTTGAAGATTTGGACCTGATTATCTGAATTAATCTCAATGGAACGATTTACCCAGTCCATTCATCTCTGCCCTTGATGAAGAGACATAGCAAGGAACACTCAAATTGCCATATTCAGAGAGATTTCCGTTGCCTACTGTCATAAATTTCATTTACGGATGTTTTGAGGAATATGATTGCATTACTTCTTGTATTGAGGATGCTTGGGGAACATTTCGTTCACTAATTTGCACTGGGAAGGGTTCTCTTTGAAAAAAAAATTATGAGCTACGCAATTTTAAACAGCGTGCAGATGAAACAAATGAAAATTTTAATCTTGTTGCCCAGATCATTTCTATAATCATCCTCAAAATTAAGAGGGCAGAGCAAAATTTACATGAGGATTTCAATTGGTCAAAAGTATTGGATATTTGGGATCCTTTTGCAATGGGATATAAGAGACAGTGGTGGTATTATGTTGCATTGCCAGATGATATTGATCCCGTTGAAGAGACTCTCCTTGAAGAACTAGGTGATGACTATGTTTCCTACTGGCAAGGCAGCGGTTTCTTTTGATTGCAGAGCTACATAAACCATTCTTGTTAGCCAAATTGTAAGTCTTTCAAAAAGAGCAGGACAGAGATGGTCAAGTGACATTAGTAGCGATTGGGCCTATTAATAAAGGTGAACAGGTCTTTATATCTTACATTGATGAAGACGTGCAATGGAATGAGTGATGAGAAGCTTGTCAAATGCAAGATGCTCAGATCTGGGTGTGACCATTTTAAGGTATTTTAATGTTATTGGCTCAGATCCTCAAGGAAGGCTTAGTGAAGCACCAAGATCGAAGTTGAAAATCATGGTCGCATTTCTCGTGCATGTTTTGTTGCTCATGTTAAGGCTCTGAATAAAACTCAATCAAGGCATGTTGATGTTTATAATGTAGGCACCGGCAAGGGTAGCAATGTAAAATAGTTCGTTGAATCTTGCAAGCAGGCAACTAGGGTTAACATCACTGTAGTCTAGTTGGAAAGAAGACCAGGTGACTATATTGAAGTATACTGCGATCCTTCTAAAATCTAGCAAGAACTTAACTAGTTTGCACAATACATAAATCTTACAGAAAATTTGGCTATTGCTTGGAGGTGGCAAAGAACTCATCCAATTGGCTATTGAACCAGTAAATTATGTGTTCACTGTGTTTATTTAGCATGCCCAAAATTGCATCACATTGTATTTGCGATCCATGCAACACAATTTGTCATTCAATCTCCATCCGAGGAAATGGCTCTATTTTATGTTGTAAGAGGTAATTAGGCGATCCATGCAACACAATTTGTCATTCAATCTCCATCCGAGGAAATGGCTCTATTTTATGTTGTAAGAGGTAATTAGGTTAGGATCAAAAGAACGTAAGGGTAGGCCCTAGGCTCCGGGGTAAATGTGTCTATAAATTAAAAAATATTATTAAAATCACTTCCCATTAAGAGAATCGACAGTCAAAGGATCAACAGGGATACTCAAAAGGCAGTTAGCAAATCTTCACAGAATAGCTTCAGCAAGTTCAGATATTTTATCACAGATCTCCAGGAACAGTTTAGCAATTCCCATATTCTATGACACAAAATCAGTAGATAAGGAATCAACTCTAGATTTCAAGACAAGATACTTGCAACAGTTTCAGATTTCGAGCAACTAATTAAGTGATATTATTTATTTTACTATATTGTTCAAAAGTTTATTCCTGAAAGTTTGTAACATTTTACTAGTTTGTATGTCTATATATATGATGAATTATATTACGCAGTGGTGGGATTTTGAGGCCAATACCGCTTCACCTATGTAAAACTCTTTTTCCAAAAAATTTAATTGAAGTATTTCAGTTTTTCTTTGGACAGAATTTGTGTCTCTTGTATGTTTTTCAAGTATTTCCATAATCTATTTCTGCACATATCCAGAGTTACATAGAAGAGTTGTGTCAGATTAGATTGAGTTTCAATATTTCTAGAATCCCCTGCAAATTATAATTATTACACAGATCAATATATCGGATTGTTTATCTAAGTTAGCTCCTCTTTAAACTGGTTATTGTTTTCCATTTCTATCTTCTCCTAGACGTATTTTGTTTGGCTGTAGAAACTTTCTACACGCATCCAATTCTGCCTGATTTTTTAAGTATTCTGTCTGATTGCTTGATTATTAGGAATATTGTTCCTTAAAAAGCTAAGTCATTTTGTCAGGCTAGAAACTGACACTTTGAGAATGAACTCTATGAAGGAATCATTTATTCATGAATAGGGATTTTCATTAATCTCCAACCACCCCCAATTAAAAACCATAAATCTGACCATTTTGTTTCATAGGCTGTTGTCCAGTGACAGTGAACAGCATTAAAAAGGCCTCATAATTAATGAGGGAGCCCCCTCTGGTTCAGGGGTCAGCTTGAACCTAAAGTTGGTTGAGTTGGTTTCCTGGCATAGTTTTTGCAGCCAAGGACTGCCTACCGGAAACAGGTACAACATTTGTCGCAGTCGCGAGGGATCCACGTAAGTAAGAAATCTTTCCCTGGATCACAATAAAGTTTAGATATATTTCTTACTGGTGCACATGAAGTAGGAATTTGTATTGTTTGCATTATTTTCACCTGGTGACTCCACTTTGTTTGATAGCAATTCCACTGGGAAACTAATCCCAATCTTTTTAGATTTCAGCTGCCTTTGCTACTATGCAAGGTTTGTTCATTCTTGCAATCAATAGTATATATTTTCTCCTCTCAACCATGATCAGAAATTTTGCATGTCTACAGAGGAAGTAGTTTTTAAAGGGCACATGTGAATATAAGTTTTCCATGTGAATTTATGTTCATATTGTATATATTCTTCAGAGTTTCAGTTGTTGGCAACATGATTTGTCAATAAATCCACTCCACACTTGGTTACATTGGAAAACGGACTTCACCTAACAGTGTAAAATTTTCCATTTCAGTTAGATAGAAGTGTGGGGAGTGAATAGATATTCTGAGTTTCAATATGCAGTAGATCCGCGTGTTCAATTTTTATGAATGGTGTATCAGGATTAGAATCTTATATTTTCAGTCTAGAATCTTTCAGTTTTCAGTTTTCATTATAAAAGTGTATCAGGATTAGTGCTGGCATATGGTTGCATTTCACAGTTGCAGGTTGCAGTCTCCATTAGCAGGTTATTCAAATGACAGTGTTGATTGCTGGAGAGTTCATTATGATAGATGATCATTTTTATAGTATGACTCCATGCTCAACACTAAAGTCAACTGATCTTCTTGTTCTCTGCATCCCATAGGGAGGAGCATTCCCCATTGGAGCCGATGTTGTAACATATTTTGCACACCCAAAATTTTGTATTTTCGGTGAGAATTTGGCAAATTTTCGTTAAGCTAACATGCTGAAAGATATATTATGATTTTGAAAGATTTAATTTTACATATTAATTTTTTATTCAAATATATTATTTTTATGATAATTATAATTTTTATGAAAATATATGTTTTAAATCAAATATTATATAATAAAATGAACTTAATTTTTAAAAGCCTAAGTTCTAGCATTGAAAGAAAGGTCTCATTATTTTTAAAAGGCCAGTATTGCCGAAAGAAAATCGATGGCATATATTATTTCGAACCCCCTCAAGCCTTCCGACGTCAAAATGAACAGGGGGGTGTCCGAAAATTTATTTTAATGGTTGTCGTCACTGCATACGTGTTGCTACCATAACAGTTCGTACCCCCCTAGCCATGAAACTACTTATCCTTACAGACTCCCTCCGAAATTCATTCGTGGTTTCTGGTGGAGCGTAGAAATAGACTTCATCTCATTGGAATGGCTCCTCTCTAACTTTCGTCCACAATTGCACTATTGAGGCCACCTCCATGCAGCAGGGGCAGAGTCCTTGGTATGAAAATCTCAGGCGTCCAGTTAGTGACTTGAAACCACTTATCAAAATTGGAGTTTGAGGACTCGCACTCGAGACAGAAGGGACTGTTGAGGCTGCTAAGAACCAATCGACGCATCTCTACATCAAGATTCCAGCAACTGCAGAATGCATTCCATCTATTTAAGCAATTTATTTCACTTGATATCATTGTTAATGTTAATCTTATTTTTTCACTTCCATGATATAAATTCGTGATTAACGCATACATGCAAAGGTTTCTAGAATCATTGATGCAAAATTTTGAAAAATGGAACACAATGGCAATAAATACAATCATGGGATTCATGTGCGTAATAACCTGGGTATGAATGGACATGGGTTTCATATAGATCATCAAAGTTAAGGCAATGAACATGGAATTCATTCGAGTAACACGGAAGAGAGATTAAAAGAACTTCAAGCCGAAGAGAAAGCCAGACTAGAAGAAAAAACGAAGTGTTTTTAGAAGTTGATTTTCGAGTTTCATTTTCGAGAAATTTAAGTCAAAATTGAAAAATATGGAACATGGTTTTTTCGCAGGATGTCCCCAATTTATTTAAGCACGAAATTTTTAGTGAAAATTGTAAGCCAACCGATAGATTTTGCTAGTTTTCTGTAAGGCATATGTCCAGTGCAAAATGGACAATTGGAGTATAAAATGTTGAAGATTTGGACCTGGTTATCTAAATTAATCTCAATGGAACGGTTTACCCAGTCCATTCAGCTCTACCCTTCATGAAGGGACATATCAAGGAACACTCAAATCGCTATATTCAGAGATATTTTCGTTTCCTACTGTCATAAATTGCATTTACGGATGTTCTGAGGAATATGATTGCATCACTTCTTGTTCTGAGGATGCTTGGGAAACGTTCGGTTCAGTACTTTGCACCGGGAAGGGTTTTCTTTGTAGAAACAAAGATGAGCTACGCAATTTTAAACAGTGTGCAGATGAAACAAATGAAATTTTTCATGTTGTTGCCCAGATCATTTCTATAATCATCCTCAAAATTAAGAGGGAAGAACAAAATTTACATGAGGGTTTCAGTTGGTCAAAAGTATTGGATATTTGGGAGCCTTTTGCAATGGAATATAAGAAACAGTGGTGGTATTGTGTTGCATTGCCAGATCATATTGATCCCATTGAAGAGACTCTCCTTGAAGAACTAGGTGATGACTATGCTGCCTGCTGGCAAGGCAACAATTTCTTTTGATTATAGAGTTGCATAAACCATTATTGTGAGCCAAATTGTAAGTCTTTCAAATAGAGCAGGACAAAGATGGTCAAGTGACATTAGTAGCGATTGGGCCTATTAAGAAAGGTGAATAGGCTTTTATATCTTACATTGAAGAAGACGTGCCACGGAATGAGCGATGAGAAGCCTGTCAAATGCAAGAAGCTCAAATCTGGATGTGACCATTTTAAGGTATTTTAATGTTATTGGCTCAGATCCTGAAGGGAGGCTTAGTGAAGCACCAAGACCGGAGTTTAAAAATTATGGTCGCATTTCTCGTGCATGTTTTGATGCTCATGTTAAGGCTTTGAATAAAACTCAATCAGGGCATGTTGATGTTTATAATGTAGGCATTGGAAAGGATAGCAATGTAAAAGAGTTCATTAAATCTTGCAAGCAAGCAACTAGGGTTAACATCACTGTAGTCTCGTAGGAGAGAAGACGGGTGACTATGCTGAAGTATACAATGATCCTTTTAAAATTCAGCAAGAACTTAACTAGTTTGCACAATATATAAATCTTACAGAAAATTTGGTTCTTGCTTGGATGTGGCGAAGAAATCATCCAGTTGGCTATTGAACCAGTAAATTATGTGTTCACTATGTTGATTTAGCATGCCCAGAATTACATCACATAGTATTTGTGATCCATGCAACACAATTTGTCATTCAATCTCCTTTGGAGGAAATGGCTCTATTTTATGTTGTAATAGGTAATTGGGTTAGGATCAAGGGAACGTAAGGGTAGGCCCTAGGCTCCAAGGTAAATGTGTCTATGAAGTCAAAAATATTATTAAAATCACTTCCCATTAAGAGAATCGGCAATCAAAGGATTAGTAAGGATACTCAAAAGGTAGTCAGCAAATCTTCAGGGATAACTTCAACAAGTTCATATTTTTTTAGCACAGATCTTCAGGAACAGTTTAAAAATTCCCATTGTCTAAGATGCAAAATCAGTAGATAAGGAACCAATTCCAGTTTTCAAGACAAGATACTTGCAATAGTTTCAGATTTCCAACAACTAATTAAGTGATATTATTTATTTTTAGTATATTGTTCAGGAGTTTATTCTTGAAAGTTTGTAACAGTTTACTATTTTGTATTTTTATATATATGATGAATTAAAATAAATAGTGGTGGGTTTTTGAGGCCAAGACTGCTTCAGCTATGTAAAACTCTTTTTCCAAAAATTTCAATTGAAGTATTTCAGCTCTGGTTTCGAGAGAATTTGTGCCTCTTGTATGTTTTTCAAGTATTTCCATAATCTATTTCTGCACATATCCACAGTTACATAGAAGAGTTGGGTCAAATTAGATTGAGTTTCAATCTTTCTGGAATCTACTAAAAATTATAATGGCTTAAACAGATTAGTATTCGGATTGTTTGTCTGAGTTAGATCCTCTTTAAACTGGATATTGTTTTCCACTTCTATCTTCTCCTAGACGTGTTTTGTTTGCCTATAGAAACTTTCTACATGCATCCAATTCTGCCTGATTTTTTAAGTATTCTTTCTGACTGCTTGATTATTAGGAATCTTCTTACATTCTTCTATCATAATCCTTAAAAAGCTAAATCATTATGTGAGGCTCGAAGCTGACACTTTGAGAATGAACTCTGTGATGGAAGGATTTATTCATGAATAGGGATTGTCATTAATCGCCAACCACTCCTAATTAAAAACTATAAATCTGACCATTGTTCTTCATAAGCTGTTGTCCAGTGACAGTGAACAGCATTAAAAAAGGCCTCGTAATTAATGAGGGAGCCCCCTTTGGTTCAGGGGTCAGCTTGAACCTAAAGTTGGTTGAGTTGGTTTCCTGGCATAGTTTTTGTAGCCAAGGACTGCATAAGGGAAACAAGTACAACATTTGGCACAGTTGTTGGGGATCCAAGTAACTAAGAAATATTTCCCTGGATCACAATAAAGTTTATATCTATTTCATACTGGTGAACAAGAAGTAGGCATTTGTATTAGTTTCATTATTTTCACCTGGCGACTCCAATTTGTCGAATAGGAATTCCACAAAGAAAACAATCCCACTCTTTTCAGATTTCATCTACCTTTACTGCTATGCAAGGTTTTTTCATTCTTGCAATCAGCAGTATATTTTTTCTCCTCTTAGCCATGATCATAAATTTTGCATTTCTACAGACGAAGCAGTTTTTAAAGGACACGTGTGAGTATAAGTTTTCCATGCGAATTTATGTTCATATTGTATATATTCTTCAGAGTTTCAGTTGTTGGAAACATGATTTAGCAATAGATCCACTTCACACTTGGCTACATTGGGAAACAAACTTCACCTAAAAGTGTAAAATTTCCAGTTCAGTTAGATAGAAGTGTGGGGATTGACTAGATATTCTAAGTTTTAGTATGCAGTAGATCTGCGTGTTCATTGTTTATGAATGGTGTAATAGATCACCTTATATTTTCAATCTAGAATCTTTCAGTTTTCAGTATGAAAGAGTATGAGGATTAGTTCTGGCATATGGTTGCATTTCACAGTTGCAAGTTGCAGTCTGCATTAGCAAGCTATTCAAATGACAGGGTTGATCGCAGGAGAGTTGGTTATGATTGATGATCATGTTTACAATATGAATCCATGCCCAACGCTAAAGGAAACTGATATGTTTGTTCTCTGTATCCCACAGGGGGAAGCAGTCCCCATTAGAGCCGATGTTGTAACATATTTTGGCACACCCAAAATTTTGTATTTTCAGTGAAAAATAGGCAAATTTTCATTAAGCTAACATGGTGAAAGATATATTATGCTTTTGAAAGATTTACTTTTATATATTAATTTTTTCTTTAAAATATATTATTCTTATAAAAGTTATAATTTTTATTAAAACATATGTTTTAAATCAAAAATTATATAATAAAATGAATTTAATTTATAAAAGCCTAAGTTCTAGCATTGAAAGCAAGGTCCCATTATTTTTCAAAGGTTGGTATTGCCAAAAGAAAATTGACGGCATATATTAGTTCGTACCCCCTCAAGTATTTCCCTTGGGTTCCCTTGTTGGGTAATGGTTTTCCCTTGGGTTCACCAATTCCTTTGGTTTATATTATTAAACCCTTGGGTTTATTAGTTATTTTGGTTTATAATATAAATAATCGATCAATGTCATCCATGATCAAATGTCACATTCTGACAAACATTGTCTCAATATGAAAATCGCCCATGGCCAACCATGGTCATAGTTGGTCAAACGTCGCATTGTGACAACAATTGTCTCAATGTTTAAATCAATTCCTTTGGGTTCATCAATTCCTTTGGTTTATAATTTGTTGGGTAATGTTTTTCCCTTGGGTTCACCAATTCCTTTGGTTTATAATATTAGACCCTTAGGTTTTATTAATCTCTAATGTTTTTAATATTTCCCTTAGCCTTATTGATACCTTAGGTTTTTAATATTTGTTGGGTAATGGTTTTCCCTTGGGTTCACCAATTCTTTTGGTTTATAATATTAAACCCTTGGGTTTATTAGTTATTTTGGTTTATAATATAAATAATCGATCAATGTCATCCATGATCAAATGTCACATTCTGACAAACATTGTCTCAATATGAAAATCACCCATGGCCAACCATGGTCATAGTTGGTCGAACGTCGCATTCTGACAACAATTGTCTCAATGTTTAAACCAATTCCCTTGGGTTCACCAATTCCTTTGGTTTATAATTTGTTGGGTAATGGTTTTCCCTTGGGTTCACCAATTCCTTTGGTTTATAATATTAAACCCTTAGGTTTTATTAATCTCTATTGTTTTTAATATTTCCCTTAGCCTTATTGATCCCTTAGGTTTTTAATATTTGTTGGGTAATGGTTTTCCCTTGGGTTCACCAATTTTTTTGGTTTATAATATTAAACCCTTGGGTTTACTAGTTCTTTTGGTTTATAATATGAATAATCAATCAATGTCATCCACGATCAAATGTCACATTCTGACAAACATTGTCTCAATATGAATATCACCCATGGCCAACCATGGTCATAGTTGGTCGAACGTAGCATTGTGACAACAATTGTCTCAATATTTAAATCAGTTCCCTTGGGTTCACCAATTCCTTTGGTTTATAATATTAAACCCTTGGGGTTATTAGTTCTTTTGGTTTATAATATGAATAATCGATCAATGTCATCCATGATCAAATGTCGCATTGTGAGAACAATTGTCTCAATGTTTAAATCACTCCCCTTGGGTTCACCAATTCCTTTGGTTTATAATATTAAACCCTTGGGTTTATTAGTTCTTTTGGTCTATAATATGAATAATCGATCAATGTCATACTTGGCCCAACGTCGCATTGCGCCCATGGCCAACCATGGTCATACTTGGCCCAACGTCGCATTGCGCCAACAATTGTCTCAATGTTTAAATCAATTCCCTTGGGTTCACCAATTCCTTTGGTTTATAATTTTTTGGGTAAGGATTTCCCTTGGGTTCACCACTTGCTTTGGTTTATAATATTAAACCCTTGGGTTTATATTTAATATATTAATATTCTTATTAATATATAATATATATTAATATATATTATATATTAATAAGAATATTAATATATTCTTATTAATATATAATATATATTAATAAGAATATTAATATATTAAATATAAACCCAAGGGTTTAATATTATAAACCAAAGAAAGTGGTGAACCCAAGGGAAAATCATTACCCAAAAAAATTATAAACCAAAGGAATTGGTGAACCCAATGGAATTGATTTAAACATTGAGACAATTGTTGTCGCAATGCGACGTTGGGCCAAGTATGACCATGGTTGGCCCAACGTCGCATTGCGACAACAATTGTCTTAATGTTTAAATCAATTCCCATGGGTTTATTAGTTTTTTTGGTTTATAATATGAATAATCGATCAATGTCATCCATGATCAAATGTCAAATTCTGACAAACATTGTATCAATATGAAAATCACCCATGGCCAACCGTGGTCATACTTGGCCCAACGTCGGATTGCGACAACAATTGTCTCGATGTTTAAATCAATTCCCTTGGGTTCACCAATTCCTTTGGTTTATAATTTTTTGGGTAATGATTTTCCCTTGGGTTCACCAATTCCTTTGGTTTATAATATTAAACCCTTGGGTTTATTAGTTTTTTTGGTTTATAATATGAATAATCGTTCAATGTCATGCATGATCAAATGACACATTCTGACAAACATTGTCTCAATATGAAAATCACCCATGGCCAACCATGGTCATAGTTGGTCCAACGTCGCATTGTGACAACAATTCTCTCAATGTTTAAATCAATTCCCTTGGGTTCACCAATTCCTTTTGGTTTATAATTTGTTGGGTAATGGTTGTCCCTTGGGTTCACCAATTCCTTTGGTTTATAATATTAAACCCTTGGGTTTTTTAGTTTTTTTGGTTTATAATATGAATAATCGATCAATGTCATCCATGATCAAATGTCACATTGTGACAAACATTGTCTCAATATGAAAATCACCCATGGCCAACCATGGTCATAGTTGGTCCAACGTCGCATTGTGACAACAATTGTCTCAATGTTTAAATCAATTCCCTTGGGTTCACCAATTCCTTTGGTTTATAACTTGTTGGGTAATGGTTTTCCCTTGGGTTCACCAATTCCTTTGGTTTATAATATTAAACCCTTGGGTTTATTAGTTCTTTTGGTTTATAATATGAATAATCGATCAATGTCATCCATGATCAAATGTCACATTCTCACAAACATTGTATCAATATGAAAATCACCCATGGCCAACCATGGTCATACTTGGCCCAACGTCGCATTGCGCCAACAATTGTCTCAATGTTTAAATCAATTCCCTTGGGTTCACCAATTCCTTTGGTTTATAATTTTTTGGGTAAGGATTTTCCCTTGGGTTCACCACTTCCTTTGGTTTATAGTATTAAACCCTTGGGTTTATTAGTTTTTTTGGTTTATAATATGAATAATCGATCAATGTCATCCATGATCAAATGTCACATTCTGACAAACATTGTATCAATATGAAAATCACCCATGGTCAACCATGGTCATAGTTGGCCCAACGTCGCATCGCGACAACAATTGTCTCTTTGTAATAACTAATTCCCTTGGGTTCACCAATTCCTTTGTTTTATATTTTTCGTAAGGATTTTTTCTCGTCTACCACTTACTTTGGTTTATAATATTAAACCCTTGGGTTTATTAGTTTTTTTGGTTTATAATATGATTTAATTCATTATGTCATTTGATCCAATGTCATACTCGACAAACATTGTATCAATATGAAAATCACCCATGGCCAACCATGGTCATACTCAAGCCCACGACATACAACAATTGTCTCAAGCAGTTGCTCAATTTCGGTTCACCAATTCCTTTGGTTTATAATTTTTTGGTTAAGGATTTTCCCTTGGGTTCACCACTTGCTTTGGTTTATAATATTAAACCCTTGGGTTTATTAGTTTTTTTGGTTTATAATATGAATAATCGATCAATGTCATCCATGATCAAATGTCACATTCTGACAAACATTGTATCAATATGAAAATCACCCATGGCCAACCCTGGTCATACTCGGCCCAACGTCGCATTGCGCCAACAATTGTCTCACTGTTTAAATCAATTCCCTTGGGTTCACCAATTCCTTTGGTTTATAATTTTTTGGGTAAGGATTTTCCCTTGGGTTCACCACTTGCTTTGGTTTATAATATTAAACCCTTGTGTTTATTAGTTTTTTCGGTTTATAATATGAATAATCGATTAATGTCATCCTTGATCAAATGTCACATTCTGACAAACATTGTATCAATATGAAAATCACCCATGGCCAACCATGGTCATACTTGGCCCAACGTCGCATTGCGACAACAATTGTCTCAATGTTTAAATCAATTCACTTGGGTTCATCAATTCCTTTGGTTTATAATTTTTTGGGTAAGGATTTTCCCTTGGGTTTATTAGTTTTTTTGGTTTATAATATGAATAATCGATCAATGTCATCCATGATCAAATGTCACATTCTGACAAACATTGTATCAATATGAAAATCACGCATGGACAACCATGGTCATACTTGGCCCAACGTCGCATTGCGACAACAATTGTCTCAATGTTTAAATCAATTCCTTTGGGTTCACCAATTCCTTTGGTTTATAATTTTTTGGGTAATGATTTTCCCTTGGGTTCACCACTTGCTTTGGTTTATAATATTAAACCCTTGGGTTTATTAGTTTTTTTAGTTTATTAATAATATAACCATCTATGATATTAATATATAAATAAATATTAAAATATTAAATATTATTTTTATTATTTTTATATTAATATATATTATATATATTTCAAGTTTATTTATAGTATGTATATAGTTAATATTATTAATATATTAATAAATATTTTTGTATATATTAATAATATTATAATATTACTATTATTCATTATAAATAAATATTCAAATATTTATTAATAATGATTATTTGTAATATTATAATATTATTAATATATATTATTAATGATATATATTAATAATATTTTAATATTTTAATATTTATTTAGTAATATTAATAATATTATAATATTACTAAAAATCATTATAAATAAATATTCAAATATTTATTAATAATGATTTTTAGTAATATTATAATATTACTACTAATATTTATTAATAAATATTAGATTATAATATTACTAATAATCATTATAAATAAATATTCTAATATTTATATTATTCTAATAATAATAATATAACCAATTATGATATAATATATATTATTAATATATTATTAGTTCTTTTGCTGTATTAATAATATAACCATCTATGATATATTAATTTATTATATATTATTAATATTTTTTTATATTAATATATATTATATGTATTTCAAGTTAATTTATAGTATGTATATAGTTAATATTTTTAATATATTAATAAATATTTTTAATATATATTATTTATATTTTTATAATATTATTAATATATATAAAATATTTTTGTGGTTTTAATCATAATTAATATATTTAATATATTAATATTCTTATTAATATATAATATATATTTTTCAAGTGAATATAATAAATTTATTATATATAATATTTATTTATTATTATTAGTTCTTTTGCTTTATTAATAATATAACCATCTATGATATATTAATTTATTATATCTTTTTTATATTAATATATATTATATATATTTCAAGTTAATTTATAGTATGTATATAGTTAATATTTTTAATATATTAATAAATATTTTTAATATATATTATTGATATTTTTATAATATTATTAATATATATATAATATTTTTGTGATTTTAATCATAATTAATATATTTAATATATTAATATTCTTATTAATATATAATATATATTTTTCAAGTTAATATAATAAATTTATTATATATAATATTTATTTATTGATATATAAATTAATGTGATGGGTAGTGGATATAGGCCTATCGGCGTATATCAACTACATTGGTAAATGTGGTTGTAAATCTATTTTATATACGCCTATCGGCGTATTTCAACCACATTAGTTTTTACTAATGTGGTTGTGCTAGTTTATAAAAGCCTAAGTTCTAGCATTGAAAGCAAGGTCCCATTATTTTTCAAAGGTTGGTATTGCCAAAAGAAAATTGACGGCATATATTAGTTCGTACCCCCTCAAGTATTTCGACATCAAAATGAGGGGGGTCCGAAAAGTTATTTTAATGGTTGTCGTGACTACATACGTGTCGCCACCATAACAGTTCGCACCCCCCAGCCATGAAACTACTTATCCTTGTAGACCCCCTCCGAAATATGTTTGTGGTTTCTGGTGGAGCGCATAAATATACTTCATCTCATTGGAACGGCTCCTCTCTCACTTTTGTCCACAATTGCATGGTTGATGCCGCCTCCATGTAGCACTAATGTAGATAGTAGCGAGAAAACGAAGAAAACAATTATGCATAAGCTTTATGAGCAGCAAGGGAAGAGTCCTTGGTATGACAATCTCAAGTGTCCAGTTAGTGACTTGAAACCACTTATCGAAAGTGGATTTCGAGGACTCGCACTCAAGATAGAAGGGATTGTTGAGGCTGCTAGATGGCTTCACAAAAGAACCAATCGACGCATGTCTACATCAAGTTTCCAACAACTGGATAATGCATTCCATCTATTTAAGAAAATTATTTCACTTCATATCAGTGTTATTGCTAATCTTATTTTATCACTTCCACGATATAAAGCTGTGATTAATGGATATATGCGAAGGTTTCTAGAATCATTGATGCAAAATTTTGAAAAATGGAGCACAATGGCGATAAATACAATCATAGGATTCATGTGGGTAATAACCTGGGTATGATTGGACATGGGTTTCATATAGATCATCGAAGTGAAGGAATTGAACACGAAATTCATTTGAGTAACACATAAGAGAGATTGAAGGAAATTCAAACCGAAGAGAAAGAAAGACAAGAAGAAAAAACGCAGTGTTTCCACCAGTTGATTTTCGGGTTTCATTTCTGGGAAATTTAAGTTGAAATTGAAAAATCTAGAAATGGGTTTTCTGCAGGATGGCCCCAATTTATTTAAGTGCGGAGTTTTTTGTGAAAATTATGAGCCAACATAGAGATTTTGCTATTATTTTGTAAGGCATATGTCCAGTGCCATTTTCTACAAAATGGACAGCTGGAGAATAAAATGTTGAAGATTTGGACCTAGTTATCTGAATTAATCTCAATGGAATGGTTTACCCAGTCCATTCAGCTCTGCCCTTGATGAAGGGACACAACAAGGAACACTCAAATTTCCATATTCGGAGAGATTTACATTGCCTACTGTCATAAATTTCATTTACGGATGTTCTCAAGAATATGATTGTAGCACTTCTTGTGTTGAGGATGCTTGGGAAACGTTTGTTCAGTACTTTTCACTGGGAAGGGTTCTCTTTGTAAAAAAAAATATGAGATACACAATTTTAAACAACGTGCAGATAAAAAAAATGAAATTTTTCATGATGCTACCGAGATCATTTCTATAATCATCGACAAAATTAAGAGGGCAGAGAAAAATTCACATGAGGATTTCAATTGGTCAAAATTGTTGGATATTTGGGAGCCTTTTGCAATGGGATATAAGAGATAGTGGTGGTATTGTGGTGCATTTCCAGATGATATTGATCCCATTGAAGAGACTCTTCTTGAAGAACTAGGTGATGATTGTGTTGCCTGCTAGCACGGCAGTGGTTTCTTTCGATTGCAGAGCTGCATAAACCATTATTGTGAGACAGATTGTAAGTCTTTCAAAAAGAGAAGTTCAAATATGGTCAAGCGACATTAGTAGCGATTGGGCCTATTAAGAAAGGTGAACAGGTCTTTATATCTTGTTGAAATATAATTTCAACGGCAGAACAATAGGCCAGCGGCAGCAAGACAGTCCGAGGGGGTCAGGAAATGCAGCCGGCTGGAGCAGCATACCCCATCGGAACCGGGCCCACACTATTCGGTCACAAGTCTGTCCGCGGGGGTCGTGAAAGTATTGTGGCCAGAGGAGTTTACCCCCTCGGAATGCTGATGTCATCAGCTGGGGGCCCACTTATATTTTATACAGCCCATATGTTATATGCAGTGCGGGAAGATAAGATGAACAGCAGCACCACCAAGTCAATTTGTGATCAATGCGTTCCAAGCGGTGCTGACAGAAATTTATGAGACCATTAATGTTTTTCCAAGCGGTGAAATTTAGTGGTTGAGCAATTGATGACACAGATATTTTGTTTTGTAATATACAGAACAGAGTCATTTGTAAAATGTAATGTTTTTCATATATATGCACAGCAGCGTATTTTGAAAACACAGAGCAGAGTTTTTATGTTGTAATGTTTTTACACAGCAGAGTGTATTGCTTGTAAAAGACAGAGAGTTTTTATTTTAAAAACAGAGTATTCCAGCAGTGAATGTTTTTATTTTAGAAACAGAGTATTTCTCTGTGTGAGACAGAGAAGAGTATTTTGGTCGCTGTGTGTGAAGCAGTGCCATATTTGTAATCTCCCAGCAGTGGAAAGCTAGAAGAATTGTTACAGCAGTTTTTTTTATGAAATAGAAATTTTTTTTTGAGTTGAAAACTCTGTCTGTGAGTAATTTTTTTTTATTTATTCTCTGTGTTAAAGAGGGACTGTTTATTGTTTTGGAATTCTGAAAAATTCCAACATGGTATCAAAGCCAATCCAGGCTATTTGAAGGTCAAATAAGCTGAAGGAAACGAATTCTTTGTTGCATCAAATTCTCCAGCAGTGTGAAGACTCAGACATAAAGGATTTAAGGTATTTCTCTATTTAGTTTTGTGTTACTGTTGCAGAACAGTGAGCTATTTTAATACACAGTCAAGTGTTTTTAAATCATAGTTAGAAGTGCATAATGGTTGGTTCTAGCACAGGTATGAGTTTGGGAAATGTCCATCTCCCACAATTCAATGGAAAAAATTATGATTATTGGTCAATAACTATGAGGGCTTTATTTACCTCACAAGAGTTATGGGAATTAGTTGAGGATGGCTTTGAAGAGCCAAAAGATGAAGCAGAGTTTTTTATGTTAAATCAAGCAGGAAGAGAACTGTTGAAGAACAATAAGAAGAGAGATGCCAAGGCTCTTTTCTTCTTGTATCAAGCAGTGCATGAGAGTGTGTTTCCAAGGATAGCAACAGCCAAGAAATCCAGTGAAGCATGGGAAACTCTCAAGACAGCTTATCAGGGTATGGAGAGAGTGAAGACAGCAAAACTTCAGTTGCTGAGGAGAGATTTTGAGACTCTCTGCATGAAGGAGTCAGATAACATTGACTCATTCTTCACTCATGTGATTGGAATGGTCACTCAAATCAGATCTCATGGAGAGACTCTTGAGGACAAAAGGATTGTGGAGAAACTCTTGAGAAGTTTACCCTCAAGATTCGATGTGATTGTCACCACCATAGAAGAGACAAGGGATCTCACAAAGTTTTCAGTGGATGAATTACATGCATCACTGATTACCCATGAACAGAGATTGGGTAGGAGTGAGAACTCATCTCTTGAACATGCTTTTAAGTCCCAAATGTCTTTCGGTAGAGGAAGAGGGCAAGGCAAAGGAAGAGGAAGAGGCAGAAGCCAAAACAGAGGTGGAAGGAACAGTCCAGCAAATGCTCAAGGAAGGGGCAGCAATCCAAATCAGCATCAAGGCCAAGGCAGCAGCCAACAGAATGGTCAGCAGAATGCACAAGGACAAAGGTATGAAAAATCCAATGTCCAATGTTACAATTGTAAAAAATATGGTCATTATGCTAATGAATGTAGAAAGAAGAAACAAGATATGAGAAGTGAAACTAGTGCAAATTTCACAAAAGAAAATAGCAGCCAAAGTAATTTGTTTTTAGCTTGTAATATGGCTGAAGAAAAGAATGAGGATTTATGGTTTCTAGACTCCAGTTTTAGTAACCATATGACAAGAAACATAGCCATGTTTTATATGTTAGATGAGAGTGTGCAGTCACAAGTCACACTAGGAACTGATAGCAAAGTTTCTGTTATGGGAAAAGGAGATGTAAATGTTTTAACAAGATTAGGTGCAAGGAAAACCATAGCAGATGTTTATTATGTTCCAGGAATGAAATGTAACCTCTTAAGTGTTGGACAGCTTGTCCATAAGGGGTATAATGTTTTCTTTGATAATGATGTTTGTACCATCATGGATAAACCACCCAGCAAACAATGTATTGCTGAAGTGAAGATGACAAGGAATAGGATGTTCCCTCTCAGAATGAGAGCAGACTTGAAGAATGGTGAAGAGAAAGCAGCAGTTGCACAAGAGACTTACCAAAGCGAACCAAAGGATGATAATTGGTTATGGCACTTGAGATTTGGACATCTCAACTTTGGAGGTCTTAATTTGTTGAACAGAAAAGGAATGGTAAGTGGTTTACCATTGATAGAGAAACGAGACAGCCTTTGTGAAGGTTGTATTCTTGGGAAACAACACAGAGAAAGTTTTCCTTCCGGGAAAAGCATAAGGGCAAAAGCACCCTTAGAGATTGTCCACTCGGATGTGTGTGGACCGATGCAAACTCCATCACTTGCTAGCAGCCACTATATCTTAACATTTATAGATGATTTTACAAGAAAAACTTGGGTTTACTTTTTGAAAAAGAAAAGTGAAGTGTTTGAAAAATTCCGCAATTTCAAAGCACTTGTTGAGAATCAAAGTGGGCTGCATATCAAGGTCTTAAGGACTGATAGAGGAGGTGAGTATATATCTAAAGATTTTCTACGGTTTTGTAGAGAAAATGGTATTCATAAACAATTTACAACTAGATATACACCGCAGCAAAATGGAGTGGCCGAAAGGAAGAACCGAACCATAATGGACATGGCGAGGAGTATGCTTAAGGCAAAGCATTTGCCTAATGATTATTGGGCTGAAGCTGTACATTTTGCAGCGTATATTTTGAATAGGTGCCCTACAAAAGCAGTTATGAACAAAGTGCCGGAAGAGGCATGGAGTGGCGCAAAGCAAAGTGTCACACACATGAAAGTTTTCGGATGTGTGGCTTATGCACACATTCCGGATCAGCTAAGAAAGAAGTTGGACAGCAAGGGGGAGAAATGTATTTTCATTGGATACAGTGAGGAATCCAAGGCATACAGGTTATATAACCCATCCAGTAAGAAGTTTCTTGTGAGCAGGGACGTACAGTTCATTGAAGAGGAAGCTTGGGATGGAAGCATAGAGAAAACAGTGAATGTTAAACATTGTTTATCTCATGATGAGTTGGCTGAAATACATCCCCAAACAGCAGCACCAACACCGCAAAGTACACCCTTGAGGAGAAATGAAAGTGCTTCTCCAAGCACACCACAAGGAGGAAATTCAAGTGCTTCTTCAAGCACTTGTACACCTACTGAAAGAGGTAAGAAATTCAGAAGTTTGAAAGAAATTTATGAACAAGATATAGCTAATGAAGGTATCAATTCTTTGTTTGCTTTATATTGTCATGTTGATGATCTTGTTCATTTCGAAGAAGCTATCAAGGATAGGAAATGGATAGAAGCTATGGATGAGGAAATAAATGCCATAGAGAGGAACAAAACTTGGGATTTGGTTGAACTCCCAAAAGGTAAAGATGTCATTGGTGTTAAATGGGTCTACAAGACCAAGAGTAATGCTGAAGGAAAAATAGAGAGACACAAGGCAAGGCTTGTTGTCAAAGGGTATAAGCAGAAGCATGGCATTGATTATGAGGAAACTTTCGCACCGGTTGCCAGAATGGAAACCGTGAGAGAAGTGTTGTCTATAGCAGCACAAAACAAATGGAAAGTTTACCAAATGGACGTGAAGTCAGCATTCTTGAATGGAGTGTTAATGGAAGAGGTATACATAGATCAACCTCTCGGCTATGAGAAGAAAGGCCAAGAGCACAAAGTGTGTAAGTTGAAGAAAGCTCTTTATGGGCTGAAGCAAGCGCCAAGAGCATGGTACAGTAGAATAGACTCATATCTACTGGAAAATGGTTTTGAGAAGTGTGAGGGAGAACCCACCCTCTACATCAAGGAACAAGATGGTAAAATTTTGATTGTAGTCTTGTATGTTGATGATGTTATTTTTACAGGTAATGATGATTGCCTTATTGAACATTTTAAAACAGTCATGAAGGAAGAATTTGAAATGACTGATATGGGTTTGTTGAGATACTTTTTGGGAATAGAAGTAGAACAAGATGAAAGTGGGATTTTCATCTCACAGGCAAAGTATGTTAATGAGGTGCTTGAAAGATTTAACATGCAGGAAAGCAAAGAAGCAATCACTCCCACAGTGATGGGATTAAAACTCAGCAGAGAGGATAGCAGTAAGGATTTTGATCCTAGTTTGTACAAGAGCATAGTTGGCAGCCTCATGTATTTGACTGCAACTAGGCCGGACATAATGCATGATGTTAGTTTGATTTCCAGGTTCATGGAAAAGCCAAAGGATGCACATTGACAAGCAGCAAAAAGAATTTTGAGGTATGTTAAAGGTACTATAAGGTTTGGTATTTTTTATACTACTTCAGAATGTTCAGATTTAGTTGGATACACTGATAGTGATTGGGCTGGAAGTGTAGATGATCGGAAGAGCACTTCCGGTTATGTTTTTCACATGGGTTCAGGAGCCATTTCATGGGCTTCTAAGAAACAGCCCGTTGTAGCGTTGTCTACAACAGAAGCAGAATACGTGGCAGCTACAGCAGCAGCGCGTCAAGCAGTTTGGATGCGGAAAATGTTGAGAAGCTTATGTCAAGAACAGGTAAAAGGGACAGTGATTTTTTGTGACAATAGCTCAGCTATTGCATTGTCTAAAAACTATGTTTTTCATAAAAGAACAAAGCACATTGACACCAAGTTTCATTTCATACGGGAATTGGTAAGCAATGGCGAGATTGTTTTTCAGCATTGCAGAACAGAGGATCAATTTGCAGATATCCTCACAAAGCCACTACAGCAGAAAAGCTTTGAATATTTCAGAAGATGCATGGGTATGCAAGAAAACCCAGCAGTTGAAATTAAGGGGGAGTGTTGAAATATAATTTCAACGGCAGAACAACAGGACAGCGGCAGCAAGACAGTCTGAAGGGGTCAGGCAATGCAGCCGGCTGGAGCAGCATACCCCATCGGAACCGGGCCCACACTATTCGGTCACAAGTCTGTCCGCGGGGGTCGTGAAAGTATTGTGGCCAGAGGAGTTTACCCCCTCGGAATGCTGATGTCATCAGCTGGGGGCCCACTTATATTTTATACAGCCCATATGTTATATGCAGTGCGGGAAGATAAGATGAACAACAGCACCACCAAGTCAATTTGTGATCAATGCGTTCCAAGCGGTGCTGACAGAAATTTATGAGACCATTAATGTTTTTCCAAGCGGTGAAATTTAGTGGTTGAGTAATTGATGACACAGATATTTTGTTTTGTAATATATAGAACAGAGTCATTTGTAAAATGTAATGTTTTTCATATATATGCACAGCAGCGTATTTTGAAAACACAGAGCAGAGTTTTTATGTTGTAATGTTTTTACACAGCAGAGTGTATTGCTTGTAAAAGACAGAGAGTTTTTATTTTAAAAACAGAGTATTCCAGCAGTGAATGTTTTTATTTTAGAAATAGAGTATTTCTCTGTGTGAGACAGAGAAGAGTATTTTGGTCGTTGTGTGTGAAGCAGTGCCATATTTGTAATCTCCCAGCAGTGGAAAGCTAGAAGAATTGTTACAGCAGTTTTTTTTATGAAATAGAAATTTTTTTTTGAGTTGAAAACTCTGTCTGTGAGTAATTTTTTTTTATTTATTCTCTGTGTTAAAGAGGGACTGTTTATTGTTTTGGAATTCTGAAAAATTCCAACATATCTTACATTGAAGAAGAGGTGCCATGGAATGAGCAATGAGCAGCTTGTCAAATGCAAGAATCTTAGATCTGGGTGTCACCATTTTAAGGTATTTTAATGTTATTTTCTCATATCCTGAAGGGAGGCTCAGTGAAGCACCAAGACCGGAGTTGAAAAATCATGGTCGCATTTCTCGTGCATGTTTTGATGCCCATGTTAAGGCTCTGAATAAATCTCAATCAGGGCATGTTGATGTTTATAATGTAGGCACTGGCAAGGGTAGCAATGTAAAAGAGTTCATTGAACCTTGGAAGCAGAAAACTCGGGTTAACATCACTGTAGTCTCATTGGAGAGAAGACCTGGCGACTATGTTGAAGTATACAACGATCCTTCTAAAATTCAGTAAGAACTTAACTAGTTTTCACAGTACATAAATTTTACAGAAAATTTGGTTGTTGCTTGGAAGTGGCGAAGAACTCATCTAGTTGGCTATTGAACGAGTAAATTATGTGTTCACTATGTTTATTTAGCATGCCCATAATTACATCACATTGTATTTGTGATCCATGCAACACAATTTTTCATTCAATCTCTGTCCGAGGAAATGGCTCGATTTTATGTTGTAAGAGGTAATTGGGTTAGGATCAAGAGAATGTAAGGGTAGGCCCTAGGCTCCATGGTAAATGTGTCTATAAATTCAAAAATATTATTAAAATCACTTCCAGTTAAGAGAATCGGCAATAAAAGGATCAGTAGGGATACTCAAAAGGAAGTTAGCAAATATTCAGGGAATAGCTTCAGCAAGTACAGATTTTTTAGCACAGATCTTCAAGAACAGTTTAATAATTCCCATATTCTATAACACAAAATCAGTAGATAAGGAACCAACTCTAGATTTAAAGACAAGATACTTGCAACAGTTTCAGATTTCCAACAACTAATTAAGTGATATTATTTATTTTTAGTATAATGTTCAAGAGTTTATTCCTGAAATTTTTTAACAGTTTACTAGTTTGTGTGTGTGTATATATATATATATATATATATATATATATATATATATATATATATATATATATATATATATATATATATATATATATATATGATTATGATGAATTATAATAAACAGTGGTGGGATTTAAGGCCAAGACCGCTTCAGCTATGCAAAACTCTTTTTCCAGAAATTTTAATTGAAGTATTTCAACTCTGGTTTTGACAGAATTTGTGTCTCTTGTATGTTTTTCATGTATTTCCATAATCTATTTCTGCACATATCCAGAGTTACAAAGAAGAGTTGGGTCAGATTAGATTGAGTTTCAATCTTTCTGGAAGCCCCTACAAATTATAATTGTTTAAACATATTAGTATATCGGATTTTTTGTCTGAGTTAGCTCCCCTTTAAACTAGTTATTGTTTGCCACTTCTATCTCCTCCTAGACGTGTTTTGTTTGGTTGTAGAACCTTTCTACACGCATCCAATTCTGCCTAATTTTTTAAGTATTATATCTGACTACTTGATTATTAGGAATCTTATTACATTCTTCTATCATAATCCTTAAAAAGCTAAGTCATTATGTTAGGTTCGAAGCTCACACTTTGAGAACGAACTCTCTGAAGGAAGGATTTATCATGAATAGGGATTGCCATTAATCGCCAACCACTCCCAATTAAAAACCATAAATCTGACCATTGTGCTTCATAGGTTGTTGTCCAGTGACAGTGAACAACATTAAAAAAGGCCTCGTAATTAATGTGGGAGCCCCCTCTGGTTCAAGGGTCAGCTTGAACCTAAACTTGGTTGAGTTAGTTTCCTGGCGTAGTTTTTGCAGCCAAGGACTGCCTACGGGAAACAGGTACAAGGGGTTGAAAATAAAATATCTCA
Source organism: Pinus albicaulis (assembly GCA_034641835.2). NCBI lineage: Eukaryota > Viridiplantae > Streptophyta > Pinopsida > Pinales > Pinaceae > Pinus > Pinus albicaulis. The sequence continues at coordinate 47,192,405 of CM076572.1, forward strand.
ACCAACTAATGGTTTGTAGGAATGAGATAGCTCTTATAACATTCACAAGGGAGAATAGATAAGTATATGATATATTTTACTATTCGTTGCTTGTTATTGATAGTATAGATACCAGAGATCATGAATAGATAATTGTGTAATAACTAGGTTTGTCTATGGTTTGGATTTTGTACCATGTTATACTTGGTGCATGTGGCATATCTATGGTTTGAATTTCACATTACATTATATTAAATCTCCGCTATCACTTTGGTTGGTATATTAATAAATCCAAATTGCACCTTTGTGGAAATAACATAGCACTAATTCTGCCTTAACTTGGATGCTCTTGTTTATCATGCCTTGGCTATCATGTTTTTATATGTTGTTGCCACGTCGTGTATGTCCATGTGATGGCAGGTGACTGTTCTCATTTTTTTGTGCCACGTCGCCTCTTCCATGTGATGGAAAGTGGTCTTCTGTATATTTTCCCACAAATGATCACGATGATGAAATAAGGAATCGATAACTCTAACAAAATTTTATATCAAATATCATGAGAATATAGTTATGTGTCAGAAAAACTTAACGACCAAGTAATGGTGTTACATAGTAATTTTTCACCATGCTCATTTCCTGTCCCTAATCCTGAAATGCCCTGTGACAGACCTTATGCAATGTTTCCACCATGAAGAAATATGTTAATACATCCCCTGGAGATTCAAATAAAACTTCCTTTGAAGATTACTAAAGAAACTTGGTCAAAATCCTAGTTTCTTGGGTCAGCGTGTTTCCTAGTGTCATGCTTGCAATGATGTCAGATTCACAGTTCTAGCTTAGCACTACCAACACCCTTATTTCTTGGAAAACCATGTTGATCCCTTTTTGGCAATGTTTCCTCAATTGACAGTTCTATATTAGCACTGCAAGCGCCCTTATTTCTTGGAAAACTACATTGATCCCTTTCTAGAAATGTTTCCTCAAATGGAGGAGAAGCTTCCACCTCTAGAAGCTCGAGGGCGGCGAGTTGGTTGTTAAACAGTGGTGATAGAGTCGAACTCTCTGATTTTAGAGCTTTGATCTCATCCATGGAGGTTTATCCCTTAGAAAGTGGACCTTCCTCCTCCTTTCATGGGCTCCCAACCTCTTGTCCCTTCCTATAAATTAATGGCCCTCTTGCCACTAATGTTAGTCCTGGTTGGTCATTGTTGGGCTAGTTTCAACTCTCGTTCCCTTTACATTCTTGCATTGTGATAACACCTAAGTGTTCGAGAGAAGGAATGCTTTAGAGCTTTAGTGAAGGACTCAGATTTTCACCAAAGGGAGGCCTCTAACATAAAGGCCTGGGTTGTAAGATCTTCCTCTTATATTTATCGATAAAAAAATCTGGTGTTTGCTTTCTATATTTGTCTATTATTTTATGCAAATATTCCGGTACTCCTTAATCTCCTAGATAGCTAATGTTTATTATTATTATGTATTGGATTACATTTGTTTTTTCCTCTTTATCATCTGCAGGTATTTGTGTGCCATCAGTAGCAAGGAGCAAGCCTAAGGGATCGTGGATGAAGGTCATCATCAATGGATCCGAACGTAGCGTTGGGAAAAAGGTACTTCTATATCTTTTCTTGTCGCATTATGAATGTTAGTTAAGAAAGCTTTGCATTAGAAAGTATATCATGTTTCTAAACCCACTCTAGGGCTAGAGAGATCACCTCTGTCTGCAGAGGGGAATTATCTTGACAACAGAATTGGCAACTCAACTGGGGAGCTTAGCCTTTTAGCATTCCTTTTGCAGAACCAATCTTGAATCAGTTTGACTGATTACTGAAATCTAAGCTTGCTTATATCTCTGTGAGTTTGCATAGGGATTGATAGTCATTTCACTGTGTCGGGTCTAGTTTTGTGTGAAACTCTTTTTTGTTTTTCCTTGTCTTTAGTGACCAATGAGTTTTTTGTTTACACATTCATGCTGTCAAATATTTTCTATAAAGCACAACCATGTTGATTTTTATTTAAACACCCTTCTTCTTATCATAGAGATTTGATCTCAGACCTATGAAAAGTTAAGGCTTCCCCTTGATTTTCCAGTGTGTCCTGGCCCTTGAAGAATCTCTGTAGAGTCTCAGTGACCTCCTTCCTATGTGTTTGACTTACTTGTCTTTTTTGAGCGAGTGTTTTTGTATCTTTGATTTGTTTGTAAGTTGAGAGTTTTTTCACCATTTCAAACACCCTTTTATTACATTGTTTTTTACTTGGTTTGAAGTTATTTGTCATATTCTCTAGTCATCACATCATTTATGATCTTACCTTGAACTTAGTGTTAAAAATAGGATCACAAAGCGTTTTATTCGCAAGTCTAGAAGAGTGTGTCCTTTTCCCAAATTCAAAAGAAATTGAAAGTGATTTTCATTTTAGTTTTTGATTTGTCTTGTCCTTATTGTTTTGAAAAAAAAGAGTGAGAAACATTACATTTGTATATTTTTTTAAAGCAATTTTGATTTCCATTCGATTGAAAGAAAAGTGAAAAAGATTTTTTTTGCATTTCTTCATTCGTTTAGTTTATTTTAATTTTTATTGTATTTCAAAGTAAAAAAAAAAAAAAAATATCATTTTTTGCATCTTAGTGGAAAAGAGAAATGTTTTCATTTTTTCAATGAGTTGCATTTTTTGGGAAAAGTGAATTTGATTGTAAATAATTGCATTTTGAACTTTTGAACTAGTTTGGGGGGCATCATTGTTGTTGCATTGATTTCACTTTTTCTTGTATCTCTTCCCTAAATAGTTTAGACTTCATCAAAATGGAAAGTTTTACTTTTTTCATTTCGCCTGCATCATAGGATTGAGGTGATATCGATTTTGAGCCAAAACTGAAACTTAACTCAAGATCAACATTAAAATTCACTCAATTTACCTTCAGGAGAATTTCAAACTAACGAGAACATTTAGTGGTCTAGGCTAGAGATGTGTTCTAGCATCCTAAAACGTCGGAGATGTCGTTAACGGTCTGCACTACAACCCAGGGGTGATATCCCTTCCCAGCTGTGGATGTATATTAATGTATGATAAGTATATTTGGGGCCCTCCCATCGAACGGTTACGCATTATACAACACTACTATGAACTGGAATCCCACGTACCATCACTTATATTTGGGGAGACACCATAAGGTTGTAAGCCTACCATAGGTAACCGAGTTGGTCACCTTGTAAACATGACACACCAAACACAGCACTCAAGGAGATCGACTGTAGTACGTTAAGTCCTTCGTCATTTTTTCTATCATTTATCACCAAGGTGTATATTATAGTTCACGGAAAATTGGTAAACCTTTATGCGTAGCACACCATTTTTTATTTTTTATTTTAATTCTAAAAGTAACTACCCACGAAAACATCTTACATCTGTAGTTCCTCAGCTTCATTATTAATTGGTAAACTATGAATTTTTTCACCTCTTCCTTCTTTGATCTTGTTTTGAAAGGTCATTGTGGCTAAATTGTCGAATTATCCTCGTCCCTCCACTGACGGATCTCAATAACCTCAACCTGAGGTCCCCCAGTTTCGAGTTGGACCCCTTGAAGCTCAAGGTGCGGAACTCGGGAGTATCATCAGCATACAACCCATTAGGGGAATTTTGAGGTCTAAAATGGCCCTCCTAAGAAAAATGTACAACCAAAATAAAATTTATAAGAACCAATAGGATTCAAGATGACGATGTCAACCATGGGGGATGATTCACCATTTTTGGAATAAAAAAGTAAAAAGATTAAAAAATAATAAAATAATAAAACTACTTTTTCAACTCGTATTTTCAACTTATATCCCTAATGTTTTACTCAAATTGCGAGCAGGAATACTTGTTGGATGAAAAATTTAATTTCTCATCCAAGGAGTACCCATGTTGCATACTTTTGCTGGACCTTGCTACATGAAAAATGAGAAATACATGAAAAAACATGATTGCAATCACGTTTTTCATGTATTTCTCATTTTTCATGTAGAAGAGTTTATCAAAAGTATGCAACATGGGTACTCCTTGCATGAAGAATCAATTTTTTCATCCAACGAGTATTCTCATTCGAAATTTGAGTAAAAACTTAGGGAGATAAGTTCAAAATATGAGTTGAAAAAGTAGTTTTTTTCTTTTTTCCCTCTAAAATTTGAATATGTAATCAAATATTATTTTATTATTTCCACTATTATTTTATAATTTACTGAAGAGGCCTATTTTAGACCTCAAAATTCTCCTAATTCCATATCATCTCTACGACCGCCTGATGATACTCTGTGGACGACATCGAAAGACTCTAGGCCGGAAAGCCCTAAACTGTCTACACAGTTTATAGTCTTTCCTGATAATCTTCTCTTTGATCTGATTTTGGTCTCGCCTCAACAATGTTATAGCACTTTTTATCAACCCAAAATCCCCTTTCATTATTCTCTAGTAGCATCTCGCTCTATTATCCGTGAGTTATTTTCTGACGAAATGGCATCCAATGTTGATGATGTTCCATTCATGAGTGCTCCTCAGGGTACTCTATAGGAAATCACTGGCAGCTATATTTTGGAAGCTTCCTCATCTATATTCCCCTCTGAGGGTGGATTTTTTGGCTCAATGCCTCATGATTCGGGAAGTGGGATAGAAGTATCCTTTAGTCAAGTTGTATCTCCACTTCCACAAAGGTACACCTCTTTGGGAAATCTTATTTCTAGAGCTTCTGGTGCCACATATTTATTTCCAGATCTTGTTTTTTCAACGAGTATTCCTCCATATTCCCACTGCAGCTTCACTCAATGAACCTCTAATATATCACGTGTGTACATACCATACTATAAAATACCCTTAATTTGAGTACATATTGGAAGATACCTCTAAAAATCACATTATTTAACTGCCTACCAATATAGACACAATACACCTTTCCAATTTAAAAATCCCCTACTTTCATTATATATTGTACTAGGTATCCATTTTTTCATTAAAATTTTTTATACCCCTTTATATTTTTTCATTAACTTTGAGCTCCATTTTTTATACCTGGAAATATCAAAACCCTTTACCCCCTATATATCCCCCAATATATTATGTCATTTCCCACTAATTATATATCCCCCAATATGAACCCATGTGTTATGGTATTTCTCCTGGAGTGAAGCCCCGTGCATCTTCTGGCCCGTTCATTTTGAATGTGGTTATCATCTCTCAACCCGTTGTTCAACCTACAGTCACTATTAGTCAAATGATTGTTTCGATTGGACCCTCTAACCCATTTTTGCCATCTACGATTACTGTAGTTTCACCATTGAGTGGAAAATATATGGTTTCATCCCTACCTGGGGGGAAATATAATCCTCTTTACGTACCTCCCCTCTTGGGTTGGGGGCCACTGAACTCTGGACCTATTCCTGGGGTGGGACAACCTAATGCTAGCCTAGGTGGGGCATGATCTTCACAAGGTGAACATTGTCGTAGGCGCTATTCCTTCGCGTGGTTAACCTAATTCAACTACATTAGTCTTTCACCAACCCCAAACTTAGTATTCTTAGGTTCAGCAGCCCCTTCAGTAGTCAAATGTACAATATCATTATGTTCCTCGACCAAACACCTCTCAGTAGTATGTCCAACAACCCCAGCTTCGTGCGGGTGCTATTAAAACTAACCCTCAGTTTGGTCGTTACACCAAAAGTGGTATGAATCTCGCTCTCAGTCAACCTGGTGCTTAGTACCAGCCACTTCCTCATGGTCAATACCAGCAACCCTAGCCTGGGCCTCAGTCTAGTGCTCAATATCAAAATATTCTTCAGTACCAACAAACCCAAATGGGACCTCAAGCTGGACCTTATGTTTAGTAAGGACCACGGGTTGGACTCCATGTTTAGTAGGGACCACAGGTTGGACCTCATGTTCAATAAGGACATTATATCCTGCAAGGTCTGCAACCTTAAATCTAGCTGGGGCTTTATCAATAGCCCTAGCAGGGTCCCTATGTTTAGCAGCTGCTGCAATAAGGTCCTTACCAATAGTGGAGCCAATTTTCATATTCAGGATAGAATCTTCCATATTGGGGGAAAAATCTGTATCAACCTGGTTTGAACCCCTGACCTTTCTCTCCTCATCATCCACCCTTGCCATTTTGGGCTACGTTGGAATTTTTTGATGTGTCAAAGCTTACAAATGACCCCATTCAACATCAGTTGTATTGGATTCCAATTCCAACTAAGATTCCAGGAGATTGACCTAAATTTGAAGGCAAGTCTAGGGAAGACCCCCAAACCCATGTCATGATGTACCCCTTACGCTGCTCTTCTAATTCTTGGTTTGATGATTCTATTTATCTTAGTATTTCTAGCATAATTTGACCGGTACTGCGAACAAGTTGTATATTGAACTCCCTCGAGGAATTTTCTTCAATTTCAATTCTTTGGTTATGGCTTTCCTCAATCATTTCCAGTTACATGTCCGGTATTAAACCAGCACCTAACTCCTCGCCTCGTTGAACTAGTCAACTGCTACTCACATTTCGGATCACATCCATGAATGGCGACGTCATCGTCGCCTCATAAAATTTGAGATCCCCGATCAACTGTTGATTGAATGGTTTACGAAATAATTCATTTCCAAGATTTATAAAGACCTTTCCATGGGTGGATGTGTAACGAAAGAGGAATGCATTTCCAGATCCCAATACCTCAATTTATTCTATTCCCAATCTGGGACTCTATATGAGCTCTTACCTAACGCGTCGTGACCTTCAACTAATCCCACGTCATCTCAGTCTTCGACTACACCTCCGGTGGATGGTGTTATCGAGACAGTGGCTCATAGTGATAGTAGTGCATCCTCCACTCCTTCCAATAAATATAATAATACTGGCAAAACCTCTGAGGTAAATGTTTTCCAATCCACCGCAACAAACAAATCCTCGAAAGGTAATGAAAATGGTAAATGTAAATCCAAATATGACAACCCTAAACAAGATTCGAAAAATTCATCTACCGACGATTCTTCCACACACAATCCTAAATATAATTGCCAAATATGTGATGATTATCATCACAACAAGGATTTTCTTGGCGTGCCCAATTTTTTCGTCTTCTAAAGGGCGCACCCGAGACTCTGGTTGCCTTGAAAGAACCTTTCCCTTCTCAGCAGACGAAAATGGTAGATCAAGCTCAATCATCTGGAAACTCTCAAGTTTTCATGGCTGGAATGGAACCTATCGCTATTACCATGAGATTGAAAGACCACCACAATCCATCCAGGGCTCCTATGGAACCAGAAGTTACAAATCACCCTTCCTCTTCCATGCCTCCTACTTCTGGTCCTATCAAGATTGAGAGATCTAGTAGTGACTCCATCATCTAACCACCCCCAAAAGGTGTTTTTCGAAAATCGTCCTATAATCTGAATGTGAGAGCTGCACAACACTATAATATTGTAGAGGATCTAGCTTAAGCGCCTTTGGAAATGTCGTCTTTGGAGGTCCTTCAGTCGTGTCCATCACAACAGAAGGCACTAATTTCCTTTATTGGAGGGATTGATCTCGTAGATTCTAATCTTAATACTTTCGATCTCGAGAATTTCGTTCCTCGCCTCCCTTCTTAGGTGGCTTTTCTGATTCAGGTTACCATCATGGGAAAGAATATTTATAGAATTTTCGTTGATGAAGGTGCTTCAACCTGCATCATGTCTATCACGTGTTGGAAAGCCATCAGCTCTCCTCTGTTGAGTCAGTCCCTGAATACCTTGGAAGCTTTCGATGGTAGAGGTTCTCGGCCATACGGTATTCTCAAAGCATTTCCTATCTTGTTGGAGGGAAAAATGGTAACTTTGGAAGTTGAGGTGATAGATGCCAACTTGAATTATAATATCCTTCTTGGGTGCAGTTGGACTCATGCCATGGTTTTCATGGTCTCCACCCTTTTTTGTGTCCATTATTTTCCTCGTGAGGGAAAAAACATGATTGTCGATTATTTGGCTTTCTTTTCCTTTGATTCTTCAATGGGAAACATTCCATATGTTGGGAAGACCACTACCCCCTATGAGAACATCGAGTTGGGTCTATTCAAAGACTCATCCCTTATGGGAATTTTTTCACTCCTCTGAATGTCGTCACTGTTAATATTGTATCGTCTCATCACGATTTAGTTGATAGAATAGTGTCGTACCTACCTACTTAGCATTCCTGGTTGAAGCAAGAGGTTAGAGCATCCATCACTAAGTGGGTTGTATAAGTGAGGGATTAAATATAGGTTGGGAAGGTGGGTTGGTGGAGACCACTTGATGTTCTCTGACAAGGTGATAAGCCAAAATAAGAGGGAAAAGGTTCAAACTTCCAATAAGGTCAATAAGGGCTGATTATGATTCAAAGTAGGTAACTAGGGGAATGAAAACAAGGTTGAGATAGACTTAAGGTTGTTGGAGGAAGAAATACATCCCCCTGTCTTAGGAGTTTTGGTGACGTTATGCCTCTGAGCCTTGATAAACAAATGTATCAAAGTATTCTCATGGCTTCTAAGGCTGCATCTAAAACCAACGATCATTTGGTTTCCTCTCTAGACAGTTATGTGAAATCTTCTTGGTTTGGTTCTTGGGAATCTGATGATCCCTTGAATGACACTTTCCTCACCGATGAAAGTATCATGGAGGTAATATCTCTTCAAGAATCTTAGTGGGATGATGGATATCATCATTCCTCATTTTTCCCAATCCCTGGTGATGCCTCTTCCTGTCTAGAATCCCATGCTTCTTTTGTACCAACTGACCCATTTCATAATCCAATCTCGATTCATGAAGTGTTTTCCGAAGGGAACATGGGAAATATTACTCCAACCATTGTGATCGACATCTCTGTCAAAGGAGGGATTGTCAAGAATGTTCACATCGATGCACCTTCTTCTCCCGATGAGATCAAGATTTATACTGAGCTTTTTCAGGAATTCCATGATGTCTTCGTGTGGTCATACAAAGATATGCATGGCATTGATTCGAGTATCATTGTGCATGAAATTTCCACCCATCCAGATTCGAAGCCCGCTCATCAACAACTTCATCCTATGCACCCAAGAAAGGCTGATGCCATAAAGAATGAAGTTGAAAACTTCTCAAAGCCGAGTTTATTTATCCTATATCATTGACAAATTGGGTCTCAAATATTGTTCTCATTAATAAGAAACAAGGGACCATCTCAATTTACGTTGATTATTATGATATCAACTAGGCATGTCCTAAGGACAATTATCCCACTCCTTTTATTGACCAGATCATTGACGAATGTGTCAGGAGTGACATTTTTTCCTTTATGGATGGTTTTTCTGGCTACAACCAGATTAATATTTCTCCAACTAATCAACACAAAACCACATTTATCTGTTTGTGGGGAACATTTGCCTATAAAAAGCTCCCTTTTGGCTTGAAGAATGTCGGGGCCACCTTCCAGCGAGCTATGTCATATGCTTTTCATGACATCAAGCACACATTTTAGCCATATCTTGATGACCTTCTCGCTCATTCTTTGAAATTTTGAGATCACCCGAAACACCTCAGAGCTATCTTCCTTCGTTGTCGACGTTATAATATAAGGTTTAATCATCATAAGTGTGTCTTCTGCATCGAATCCGATTGGATATTAGGTTTCTTGGTGTTCAAAGAAGGAATCCACATTGATCCTCTTAAAGTCGAGGTGATCATCAATTTTCCTCCTCCCTCTTCTGTTCATCAACTACTGATCGAAATTTGGATTGGGGGCAAAAATTTTCCAAAAATTCAAAGTGCTTGAAATCACACAAAACCAAAATGATTGGATCATGCTCATCTCCAAGAACCCGGCACAATTCGTTTCACTCAAAACATAATTTGAATGAGGAAGATAGAGCCACTAATCATTGTACCAAACACAGGAATTTAAAAAAAAATGGTCAAACAGGGTCAAAGGTCAAAAAATTGGGTTTTCCTCCATTTCTCCCAATGACAGGATGACAAATTCAGACTTTGAGTGGCCCAAATTTCTGGGCACATGTCAATTTTTATTGGTTTTTAATAAGCCAATAGGAAGAGGACATGTGGTAAGCCCGGAGGTCACCATGTGCCCCCCTCCAAGGCAAAAATTTGGTTATAGTCCAAAGTCCGAATTTATATGGTGGATCAAATTTTATTTTGATATGTATGGTTCAGCAAAATTTTGGGCGGAGGTCAGGCTCGAACCCATGACCTCCCCCACAAAAAGCGCACATCATACCATTAGACCACCATGTTGGAACTTAATATATATATATATATATATGGTCCAATACGTATTTAATTTTTAAAATGGATTACAGTTGGAGTTTTAAGGATCAGCCCCGAGGGGCCAACCCTTGGTCCACGGGACCACGCCCCAAAACCAACAGTGGAGCTTAAGAATAATGGTATGAATTAGTGTTTACAATGGTTTTATTAACCATTAAACCATGTAACTAATGCTAATTAATTTTTTTAAACGTAGATTTTTGTAATTGCACTTAATGCCCATAAACAATCTTATACACAAATTAAAATTCCACTTAACTTAAATAAATCCTGATTTTAATATGGTGACATGTTTGGTGGAGCCCCAGATTCGGTGCCACTACCAAAATTGGCGGTGTTAATTGGAGATGCTCTAGATTTAGTGGAATTTTTCTAAGAAATATTGAGGAAGTCGTAACTTTAGCATATTTCAACTAATTTTGGCTCAAGAAGAGTCGTTCCTAGATGATTTGGATCATCTGAGAATGATGGTGTAGGTTTCATAAGTGTTGGATCACTTATGTAGTTGATTTTTCCACTTTTAAGATTAAAGAAGCCTAGGGCCACCAGGAGAGCAGGTCATGCCTAGACCAGCTGAAGACTATTTTCAGAGATTGAAGAGTCTATTTTAAGGTTTTTGGGTCTTCTGAAGCCAATGGAGTAGGTTTCAAAGCCATTGGATCATTTTAGGTGCATGAAATAAGAGAATTTCCATTAATCCAAAGAGGGTCTAGCCAGTTGAAGTAGGTCCATGGAGATATAGCCCAAGAGGGATGAACTACGTTATCAACTATTGTGTATTATCTACAATTTATTTTCTCTACATGTGTTTTTAACAGCTAATTTACTTAATAAATTGTTCAAAGACACTAAAACTTGACACACAAACCCCTCATAATTGGCTAATTTGAGACGATCTTAAACACAACATTTTATACTAATGAGGGAGCTAGCACAGCAAAATTAGTTTGCCCATATTCAAATCAATTGCAAAGTTTGTAGGGGGAAACCAATTTCCTTCATCGATGCATACTAAATTATGTTGAGCTTGCCAAAGGCTTTACTCACTTGTTGAAAAAGAAAAACCTGTTCATATGGGACAAAATTTCCCAGAGCTCTTTTGATGCATTGAAACGAGCCCTCATCAATGCTCCTCTACTGCATCCTTCGAATTATCACCCCAATTATTGCATGTATTTGGTCGTTGCCGACAACACTATTGGTATGGTGTTGGTTCAGGACGATGATGATGGTCAAGAGCATGTAGTGTACTACTTGATCCACAATCTCTTTGATATTGAGACCCATTAAACTCATGTAGAGAAACTCGTGCTACCTGTTGTCCATGCTTTTCAGTGTTTTCGTCAATACATCCTTCTGCATAAAACTTTGGTGATTTATGATTTCAACCCCATGACTTACATTCTCACACGTCGGTTTCTCGGGGGCAAGTACTCTAAATGGATTGCCATCCTTCAAGAGTTCGACTTATAATTCACTGTTGCTAAGTCTAAGAAATCCCTGGTCTTTGCTAAGTTGATTTGTGATCATGGACACACATTCAACTTTGGAGGACATTGGGTGAATTTTACCTTCACAAACCAAACTGGTGAATCCAATAGTGACACTTGTCACAGTCCCCTTGAGCTAAAAAAAGAAGAATATTCTCTGCATGCTAACTGGACTGCAATGTTATCAGTTGTACCTATTCTGCAATATTTTTTTGTAATTTGTTTGTTCTGAATGGCGATCAGCGGACCATAACTTCCTCATCCGAACTCAGTTTTCAACGAAACGAGTTGTGTTGGATTCCTTTCAATAGGCCAGTCATTTTGAATCTAGTTTAGTGCAATTCTGAGCACTTTCATTTTTGAGCTAATTTTGTCCCTGGTCGAGATTCTGATCAAACACTAACTTGAATCAATATTTTTACTTTAATATAATTATATTTAAACTAAGCAGCATGTACTAGCTACTATGGCTTTGACTGTGGTCGTAAAAATACAAAAAATATTTTTAAAAACTTGAGTTTTAATTCTTTAATTTACATAATTCTATTAAATTCTTTAATTTACATAATTCTAGTGTCTCGGGTTTCAGGGTTTTGAATTCAATTATGCATTCAAAAATGTATTTTAAACAACAAAAAATATTGAAATTGTAGAATTATGGTGAAAAGGGCTATTTAGTCTCTAAGTTACATTATGCTAAAAATAATTATATTCATAAATAAATTTTCTAATGATATTATATTTCATCAACACTCTAACAATGGCTTTGGTGGTTATGGTTAATAAAATCTGAGCTCTAGTAGGAGGTTACCAATTGAAATCCAAATAGGATAGACTATGAGCATCTCAATAGACTTTAGTATTGAAATTTTTACTCAAATGTGAGTTTCATATCCTACAAAAAGGAGGTATATTTTGATGTTTGGTTTGTCCCACAAATAAAAAGGGTTTTGTAAATCAACTTAATGTCTAATTTGATGATGACTTTAAAATTAAATTATTATTTCTAGAATTAAGACAGTGCCGGTAACACAGTGCCCTGGTTCAAGAAAAACTAGTTGCCACTACAACCTCTAGACTAGTGCCAACACAATTCAAATCTAACCAGTTTTATTATAAGTGCCAACATCCTACAAACTAGCCCTAAGTAAGTAACTTATGATTTAACAAAGAATGAAACATCCAAAGAGACACTTAAGAAGATGCCGCACTGTGTTTATCTTTCTAGCTTTATCGCAAGTAGCCAACCTTTCTATTTTAAAAAAATGAACATCTATAGTTGAAATTACAGATTACAAACCAGAATTTTTATAGTTGAAATTAGAAACCAGAATCGTGAGCATATTTGGTGACGAAAAATGTGAACATATTCATCATGAATCATGACTCAGTACAACATGGACGACAAAAGAAGTTATCTTGATCAACCAGGTCAACAAGTGGCTTGGCATGTACTGGACAGAGACTTTCCCGGATCCTAGCAGCTATTTATTCGTCCAATACTCTCCCACACAAATTCATCCAGCTTGAGCTTTTGAGTTCATATTCGTAAGGTGAGATGGATTCCAGGATTTTGTTCCCGACCTTGGCCATGGGCATAGGAATGACCACCTTTGTCATGGCGGCGGCCGGGGAAGGTGTCATGAATATGGCGTTTTACATGCACGATATTTTGATTCGAAACAACCACCAGACAGGCTTCCCTGTTGAGAGATTGAAGGGTTTTTTTCAAAAGCCCGCAAGTTTGGTATCTTTTAAAATTATTATAGTATAAATATGGATTTAGTTGAAGAATAATTGTATAAACTTGTTGAGTTGAAAAAGAAAAATAATTAAAATTGAAAATAAAATAAAATTAATAGTTAACCCGACGACCGCAAATTACCGAACATGACACTGATGGTAATATTCTGGGTTGCGCGCAAGGAACTTACGTGAATACAAACCCTGTTACCGGACTCGATTTTTTGATGGTTTTCTCCCTCATCTTTCAGAATTTGGAGTACAACGGAAGCACTCTGGAGTTGCATGGGACTGACAGGTTCGATCAGCCGCACAGAGAGTATGCCGTGGTTGGAGGGACGGGCAAGTTCCACAGTATCCACTTCCGGCGAAAATGCTGCTCAACGCCACCTTTGTACTCATTAATTTTCTATAACCTTTATTTTTCTTTCCTGTAAGCTCACAGGAGTAGGTATCTTCTATCCGTTTTTTTCCCATCCATAAAGCAGGCCTTTTGAGGCCAGCGGGGTTACCTGTTTCGTGTTTGTTCGTCTGTGTGTTTCAGTACTTTTCGGTTTCAGGTGTGTTGCAGTTGTAGGTGTGTTATTAGTTTTAATTTTAATTTTAATAATTAATTTTTAATTTAATTTAAAATATATAAAACTTTTATTATGTTGATTGATTTATTTATATTGAATAGGTTTTTCAAAAATTTAATTTAATTATTAGTGTAATTACATAAATTATATGATTGGTAAATTTAAATCTTTATTAATTCATAATAAGCATAAAAATATTAAAAATCATAAAAGCTAACAAATTTATAACTTTCTTTTAAATTATTTTCGTTATTATAAATTATAGAAAAAATTAATATAAACTAAACACATACATTTTAAAAAGCATGGAATAAGATTCTTAATAGTGGAGAATTATTGGCACTTTACCATAAAAATTCTTAATAAATATCATGGGGTATCAATGCTACATGTCTAAAAAGCCATAAGAATCTTTGATATTTGTATACTATAATAAATATTCTAGAATTTTTATGGAGGATAAATCCTTACCATAGCCATAATAATTATTGATAGCCCTATTCTAAAATAGACATGTCTATTAAGATAATTAAGTGAATATTAGAAATTTAACCTCTATTAAATATTTATGATTTTTTTTTACAAATTAAAAATCTTTGTAATAAAATGAAAATAAATGTCTATGATTAAAAGTAATATTCTATATTTTTTTAAGTGTATATAAATTTAACTTATACATTAATTTTTATTATTTATTATTAATAATAAAAATATAAAATAAAATTGCAGATTAAAATTAAATAAACAAAATATTATGTCTATATGAATTTCCCTTGTTTTTGTTTTTATAAATATTTATTGTTATTTTACATACATTTTAAATAAAAAATCTTTTATTGTGAAACAAATATTTTCATCAATTTTCTAATTTTCTTTTAAATTTAACTATTCAAATTTATTTATATATTCAATATACTTATTAAAATAATATAGAATTAAAATATTTTTAAATGTCTAAAATTTTATTAATTTTTAGATTGATAAGGATTTTACAATCTAATATGTGAGAGATGTACTTCCACTGTAAGATTTAAAAATAACCAAATAAAATTTATACTATTCATATTTTTGTAAATTTTCATTTTAATTTTATATCAATATTATATAAAAAATTAAATTAATTCAATAATGTTTATATATAGTAGACCTGTAATATTTTAAAAAATATTAATTATGAAAAAAGTCAAATAAATATGTATTTTCTATGTCAGTATATAGATATATGTTTACTATTCTATTGATAAATGGTTTCTAATTTAGGATATAAAGAAGATACATTAATTTAGTGGTTAGTTTTTAATTATTATTATATTTTATTTCAAATTTAATAATTAATTTTTAATTTAATTTAAAATATATAATTTTTTTTTTATGTTGATAGGTTTATTTATATTGGAATAGATTTTTCAAAAATTTAATTTAATTATCAATAATTACTAATGTAACTACATAAATTAAATGATTGGTAAATGTGGATCTTTATCAATTCATAATAAGCATCAAAATGTTAAAAAGCATAAAAGCTAATACATTTATAACTTTTTTTTTTAAATTGTTTTTGTTATTATTAATTAAAAAAAGAATTAATATATAAGCTAAATACATATACATTTAAAAAAACATGGAATAAGATTCTTGATGGTGGAGAATCATTGGCACTTTGCCATAAAAATTCTTAATAAATACCACTGGGTATCAATGCTACATGCCTAAAAAACCATAACTGAGTTCAGATGACACTTATTCACATGACAATTTTTTTATTTAATTAATTTAATTAAAAGAGAAAAAAAAAACATAAATACTTTAAAGATAAATATGAATCTTTGATATTTGTATATTATTATAAATATTCTAAAATATTTTATGAAGGGTAAATCCCTACCATGGCCATAAGAATTATCATTAACTAAATTAAAATTCTTGAAGCCCTATTCTAAAATAGACATCTCGATTGATATAATTAAGTGGATAATAAATATTTAACTTCCATTAATGATTCTACAATAATATATATATATATATATATATATATATATATATATATATATATATATATATATATATATATATATATATATTATTTACCAATTAATAATTTCTATGATAAAATAGAAGTAAATACCAATGATTAAAAGTCATATTTATATTTTTTAAATATATATAAATTTAATTTATCTTGATTTTTTTTATTAATAATAATAATAATATTGTAAAATAAAGTCATAAATTAAAATTAAATATAAACTTTTTTTTTTTATAAAATTTTATTACTATTTTAAAACATTTTAAATAAAAATATCCTTTACCGTTAACAAATATTTTCATAAATTTTTTAAATTGTTTTGTTTTTAAATAAGTTAAATTTAATTATTCAAATTCATTTATATATTTTAATTAAATTAAAATTTTATTTACTATAAATTTATGATTCAATATAGCTATTAAAATAATATAGAATTAAAATATTTTTAAATGTCAAGTATTTTATTAATTTTTAGGTTGATAAGAATTTTACAATCAAATGTGTCAGATGTGCTTGTAATGTGACATTTAAAAATAATAAAATAAAATTTACATTATCAATTTTTCCTATATAAAGTTTCATTTTAATTTTAAATCAATATTATATAAAAAAAAGATAATTTAAAATGTAAAAAAATATTTATAATTTTATTAGTAATATATAAAGAGTATATTGTCAATATGCGCATTATATATACATAGGGAAAAATGATTCCACTAACATGTATAATTTAAAATAAAAAAAGATATTTTTAAATATAAAAAAAGAGCGAGATTTGTAATAAGAGTAGACATGTAATATTTAAAAAAAAACATTATGTAAAACTCAAATAAATATATTTTTTTCTATGTGAATATATAGAAATATTTATACTATTTTATTGTTAAGTAGTTTTAATTTATGGTATAAAGGAGATATACATATTTAATATGGCATTGACATATAATATTTAAAAAAAAATATTGATTAAAATATTTAAATATAAGTATTTATCTCTAGAGAGAAACACTCTTTATATGTTATACATAGCAAATGAATTCTTTCTTTTTTTTTACTACTCAAATATTTTTTGAGTATATTACTTTAGATAAAAGAGGTGTAATTCCTATTATATTGAGCATAGTGTACTCTCTCACACACATATATATAACTTAGAAATACCTTTATATTTTTGTAGAAATATAAGTTTTGAAGCTTTTAAAAGACTATTGATTTCAAAAACAAGGTCCAAAATTCATCATGTCATTTCTTAGAATTGAATCTCAATAAGGGGTATTAGAACCATTCATCCCAATTACATGAGATAAATGGTATGCATCCCATAACTATTAATTTCTAAGAGTAATTATGTATTTTTAGACACAAACCTTTCTCCAATATTTATACTCTAAAAAAAAATTTAGAGTAAGAGATTTTATGCATTTAAAATTATCATTTGAGGAAAAAATATTCTCAACAAGCCACATGTATTACTTTGTGGTTTCACCTTTATTCAAGAACTAAGTTAGAAATCATGAACCTAAAATCCAATCTTAGTGATCACACCTCAATTATAACAATTTTATAATGAATTACTAATACTTAAAAAAATCTAATCAAATAGTTAGTTTCAGTTAAAAAATATTTTTGAAATTTAAAAAAAAATGAATAATTCATTATAGTTAAATAATTTTAAACAATAATATTATAATAAAAATTTATTTATTTATATTGCACCATGATTTATAAAATATTGACATTTTGAAAATTTTAATTAAAATAAATTTAAATTATTAATATATATATATATATAAAACAAAATTTTAAAATAAATAAATATTAACTCCAAAAATGTTTCACATATTACATTTTTATTTAGTCTATGTAGATACTTGTTATATATATATATATATATATATATATATATATATATATATATATATATATATATATATATATATATATATATATATATATATATATATATATATATCACACTTTAAATATTTTTTTGCATATTGTATGGTTAACTAATATAATAATATTTATGAAACTCTAAATAATTTTGTGTATCATGATGATGATGGTTAACGTTCACTGAGACTAAAATTTTGGTCTATGGGACCTAAATAAACTAATTATTTAGTTTGTTTTAAAATTGTACGCCTATGCTCAAAGAGCTTGGAGATAAGCATCCCCAGCTCACTATAATTTTGACATGTTAAAAGGCTATGAAGGTCGATATTGCAACAAAGATTATGAAACTGATATCTAGTGTGGGTGTACACAAGGCACTCTAAGAGGAAGTGATTTTCATTCTCAATTTTCATATTCTCACAGAAATGGCATATCCTTTCCACCCATAGTGTTTTAGGAACTGCCCAATGACCTATTTCACTATGGAGCTAATGACAGTTCGTTCTTATATTGGTTGTATTAGTTTTTTCTTTGAGCTAGTTAAACAGAGAGATACTTTTGATCTTCTAGAGTAGGGTTTATGACCTCTTTATAATATCTTAATTTTCTTTTGGCCTCTAAATATTTCTCATGCCACATTTTCTCTTTAAACTTAGAAGTAACAATATTTTTAATATTATTAATATTTTGCAAAGCAATATTTTTGTCGATCTCCCAATGGTTTAACCAAGCCTTGGTATCTTTATACCAACCTTGTTTGAGCCTTGGGTGGTTTTGGCTGGAATTTAAAGCTAACTTAGGAAGTCTATCGTCTCCCATGTTATTGATTTTGTTCCCAATGGTTTAACCAGGCCTTGGTATCTTTATACCAACCTTGTTTGAGCCTTGGGTGGTTTTCGCTGGAATTTAAAGCTAACTTTGGAAGTCTATGGTCTCCCATGTTATTGATTTTGTGCTTATACAACAGGAGCCTAGTCATAGTTAGGCTCTCGATAGGGGAATGACCCACTTCTATAAGGAGAATAGGATAGGGTGTATTGCTTTTAATTTTGAGGTTATACATTATAAAAGCTTCTAGATTTGCTCAATATTTCTCGAGGATTCTCTAGAGATGCTGCAACCCCAAACCTCACATCCATATAAGATAACATGAGTGACTAAAGTTTCAAAGAGGAGCTTCTTTTTATCCCACATCACAAATTTTGATGCTTTACAATTATTTTCGAGACCAAAATAATCTTTCCACCCTCCATTAATCATTTTCTCAATGCTATAGTTCCAGTTGAACTTGTGATGAATATCAATTCCTAGGTACTTGTAAGACGACGCTTCCTCCAAGTTGCTATTTCCATGCACAAAATTAGCGTAAGTGTCATTCTTGGATTTGATAATTATAACTTTTGTTTTGTCAGTGTTAAAAGCCATACCCATGGTATAGAAAAAATCCTTAAGAAGTCTTAGTTGCTTATCAAGATCAGATGGGCACCTTGCCATAAGAACATTATCGTCAACATACAGAAGAAGAATAAGGATGATGACTATTCTAGCTAAAAACCTACCAGCACAACCTGCTTCTATTTATTTTGCCCCTCCCTCATTCCTATTATTTTTAAATAAATTATTACTTATTTTTCTTAATAATATTTTATAAAAAAAAAAAGTTAAACTCCCTTTTTAATGAAATTTTTAAATATTTATTTTTCTATTATATCAATTAAAATCTTATTCTATAATTAATTTATTTATTAATTAATACGATTTCTAAACTATAATCCATTTTTAATAACTAAATTTCTAACAGCTAGTTTTAAACCGTTAGTCCTTAACAAAATCTTATTTTATAATTAATTAATTTATTAATTAATATTAATTCTAAACCCTAAAAAAAATTAATAACTAACTTTATATCCTATAGTTTTAACAATTACTTCTTAAATGCTATTTTAAGGTAATGATGTATCCCTATTTATTTATTACGATCCATTAGCTTCTTCTCCTTATCGTGAGAATGAACCACTATAATTAGTTCAATATTTTTTATTATTTATTATGAAATTTTAAATAATAATGATTAAAATATTATAAAACATAAATTTATATATATTTTTTAATTGTGTTTTTTTTAATCCCAATTCACGTGCTTAGTAACCTAATGAGATTTAGATATAGGTCATTTTATTAAAAAAATACTTTTTAACGTATTGTGTTACTGAAACTCAATGTATATGTTTATACTATGAAATTATATAATTATATTTTTTTTATTGGAAAGAAATTGTATATTTTTTTTGTTGTCAAATTTTATATATATATAATGGTGGAGAAATTTAAAATCTCTAAATTAATATTTTAACAAATGGAGTGATATTACAATAGATAAAGTGTCTTAAGTCTTATTCGTAATTTTTATTGTTTAACCACTATGATAAGTTAATTTTTTTTAATTATTTAAATATATATTTTATGTGGAAAATAATAATCATTATTATTATTTTTAAATATATTATTTTTGTAATCTATATATATAATTTTAAAAATATAATATGTCTATATATAAATTTATTTTATTTTATTTTTTAATAATAATAATGTATTTTAATTTAAATTTAATAATAATACCACCCAACTTTATCTATCATTTAAATGCTAACTAACTTTACTTGATGTAATTTTTCAAAACTACCTTATCTTTTCTTGAGTAGAAAAAATAACTCATTTATATTTTGTACCGACATATTTGTCAATTATAATTCGTTCAAAAAATACATCAAAGTCCTTCAAAATTCTGTTCCTTTCTTTTACATTTAGACTTTTTAGTTTCAATAATATGCTTTGCTGACTCAGTCCAAAAGGATCTATGATACCAGAAAAAACAAAGTCATAACCATAAAAAAAAGTAATTATTTCCAAAGTCCATGCTTGTGTTCTTCTCGTCTGAAAACAAATTTTTCGATGGCCACTAAAGACTTCAGCCAGCAAACCTCTTTTTCAAAACTATGATCCACATTGGATTGTTAGGTTATGTTGCCACAAAAACAGTAATTGCCCGGTAAGGTGGTGGTAGACCCTCGTCATGCTTATTATGTTCTCCTGGGACTATAGTGCTAGTGATTGGGATAGCTTATAATTCTCTTCTTTGTGGGGAGTCCACAACGGTCTCCTGTTGTTGCTAAAAAACTAGACTTGAACCAAAAAGAGAGCCTTCCCTAGAGATATTTATCCAAAATCCAACCCAAAACCTGCAAAAAACCAAAAGATTAGAGAAAGATAACAGTACCTTTCGCTCCTTGTCCAGTGGCTTCATATAGCTCATATTGCATCTCTCCAAATCTCCCGGATAGCCCCATCTTTGATAATCAATCAGCCTCATAATTCTTTTCTCTATAGATGTGAGTAAAGGATATGGTATTGAACTTGTATCGCAGCACCTTAATCCTTTCCATCCAACCCTCTAGATAGCTTGGATTCATCTAAGTACCTTTATTGAGATGATCTATAAGGACCAGCGAATCCCCATAAATAGAAAGAGATTCAATGTAGAGATGTTGAGCAAACCACATCGGACCCCAAAGAGCCAGAGTCTCTACCCTCATATTGGTGCCTTGACCATAGGCCCAATGGATTTTATAATGGCACGTAGAGGAGAGCATCAACCATGCTCTGCAACCACATACATAGTTTTATACTGCCCTATCAAAAAATCCAGCTGGGGATTGGATTTTGTGTGGGCGATTTCTCAAGGAAAGATCCCTGGGAATTTTCTGCTTTACCTTCATATTCCCCTAGTGTTTCATAATCTGATTGTTGAAAATGACCGGATTGCTAGCTTTTCCATAAAAGAGCCACCTGTTTCTGTTATTCCACATGTACCAGTGATATATGATGGGGATCTTCCTAAAGGATTTCCCATGCCCCCCCCACCAAGCATAACATTCCTCTGCACTATTGAATGTGGAGAAGTAAAAATGTAGTATTTTGCATATCATTTGTAGGACATTTCTAGAAAAAGGACAGTCATAAAAGAGATGTATATTGTTTTCATTGCCATTCATGCAGTGACGGAAAATCCCAGGCCCATTTATGCCTCTTTTTTGTAAATTGTTCCATGTGAGATTCTTGTATTTCCAAACCAGCCAATAGAAGATGACCATCTTAGATTGTACTTTTAGTTTCCAAAGACCCTGAAACCAACAAACCTGTTGTATTCCCTCCTTCTTCTTCATCGTGTCTTTAGAAGTTTCATGGATCACTATTTGACCCTTGTATAAAATGCCTCTCCATTCGACCCTATCCCCTCTACTTGATTTGATCATTCCCATACCTCTTAAGCTCTCACAATATAAATTCCATTATTTCTTTAAAGAGTCTAAAAACCCCAAATTACCAGCGGAGAGCCATTGTGGTGTATCCTCATGTCGTACAAAAATCTAACTTATGAAGAAAATAGCTTTATGGTGAAGGAAAGAGATAAGCTCCCTACTAATTTTGATGCCTCCCATGTTATTTCCAAGGCCTCGGTCACCAATGAGTATCCTTCCTCCATTTTAAAAGCTCCACCTTAGGTTTTCCTTAAAAATAGGCCATTTTTTTATGAATCTGGACCAGATAGGCGATCCCTTCCTCTGTTGAATGCATTCCTCTAAGTACATATCCTCCATCGACTTGCTCTTTAAGTATTTGTGATCCATAATATCCTTCCACACCCCCAATGTGTTGATGCTTCTCTAGAGAGACTTCATCATAAGGGCCTTGCCAAATATAAATAGATCCATAACCCCCCATCCACCTAAATCTTTTGGCCTACCTATCGTGTCCTAATTTCCAAGTGATATGAGCCTTTTCCCAACCCACCGTTCCAATTGAAGTCTGCCTTGAAGCTACAGATGTTGTTGATTATCCTTGTCGGAAAAATGTACAAGTATGCCCAATATACAATGAGATGTTGTAGAACTTCCTGAGTTAGGACGAGCCTCCTTCCCCTTGTCAGCCATTTACTTGCCCAAATATTAATTATTTTCCTATATCTCTCCAACAACCAAGACTAATCAAAATCAAGATATCTGGAATCTTTCAGGTGAAATTCCAGGTAAATAATGCCTTCATCTAGATGGGCTTAATGTAAATCGAACAGGCTACCAATATACTCCACAGTTTCAATATTCCCTCCAAATTGTATATGCAGGATTTTATGCTATTGGCCTCCATTCCAGACCCAGTGCAAAACATCCTGAATATATTATATAAAACCAACCAAACACTTTTGATCAAGAGACCAAATACAAGGACATCATCAACGAATAATTTGTAAGAGATGTCCCTCTGTCTAGTAATATATATGCCTCTAAAATCTCCCAGATTAATAGCCTCTTTAATGTTAAGGCTAAAAGCATCCATAACAAGAATGAAGAGGAGAGGAGATAGGGCACATCCTTTTCTGAGGTCCCTCCTGGGGAAAAAAAATTCAGTTGCCGAGCCATTTATAATGACAGACAATGAAGAGGAGTCGACACAGCCCATAATCTAGTCAATCGATCCATTTTCCATTCCAATATTATGAAGAATCATTCTTAAAGAATCCCAATCTATTTTATCATAAGCTTTACTCAAGTCAACTTTCATCACGCCGGCTTTTATTTTTTGTGATTTTACTGAATGCATGATCTCTTGAATTATAGAAATCACGTCATGAATGCTCTTACCCGACAAGAAACCCAATTGTTCAGGGGAGATATAGCTCTTAAGGACTTCTTTTAACCTTTTTGCTATAAGTTTCGATACAATCTTGTAGAAAGTGTTGCATAAATATATTGGGCGATAATCTTCGAAAGTCCTGGAATCATTTTTCTTAGGTATAAGGGCCAAAAAATTAGAGTTCATGCCACTGAAAAACTTACTGTTCTCCTAACTTCCTCAGCCATTTCAGTGATGTCTTTAATGAATATGTCTGAAAAATGTATAAAAAATTTCGGGGTCTAACCATCTGGCCCTGGGCTTTTGTCAGCTGGGAAAGATTTCAATACCTGTTCTACTTCTTATTTTCTCACTAGTCTTTGAAAACAGGAATTTTCCCCATCTCCAAACATTCTCGGAAAAAGTTCCAGAGCTTTAAGTTGTTCAACATAAACATTCTCCTCCCTGCTTTTAAATAGGTTTACATAGAAAGCCACTGCTTTTGTTTTAATTTCCCTCGTGGAGTGGATAGTAGGTCCATTGGCCTCAATTTTCCAAATAATGTTGATTGTCTTCCTTCCATTTTCATATTTGTGAAAGAAACTGGTATTTTTGTCCCCCTCCTTAAGCCAAATTTCCCAGCTTTTCAATCTCCAGTATTGTTCTTGAAATAACAATATTCTCTGCCTCTCCAATTCAAGAAATTTTAGTTGAGACCAATGTTGAGGAGAAGAATATCCCTCGTCAATTTTTATAAGAATATTTGTTGTCTCTGCAGTTATTAGCTTCAACTCTTTTAGCAAACGATCTTTCTGTGCCTTTTCCCATTTTTTACTTTGTACTTCAAATTGCACAACGATTTTGATATAAATTCCATCACTGAAGTCCCTTCCTCCCTATGTGCATCTTTGAAATGATTTCTGACCATAAATTTAAAATGCTCATTTTCTAACAAGGCCCTATTAAATTTAAAAGGCTAACCCCCTTTAAAATTCTCAAACATCCATTCAAATGATAATAGGTGATGATCAAATATTATCACATCCTCATCCCGAACCTTAAGGTTCCCCATCTGCGATAGAAGAGAAGAATGAACAAGAACTCTGTCGATTCTCTTCCCAATGAAATCTTCACTCGAGCACCCATTAAACCATGTAAGGCCTTCTATCTCCAAGGATAAATCCATTAGATTGGATTGATCGATCAGAGAGTGCATAAAATTATCCATAGGGTCCCTTCTTCCTCGCTTACCCCACATCTCTCTCTCCCAGAGAGTACAGTTAAAATCTCCCAGAATGATAGAGCCGTCAAGTAGGAGAAATCCACAATCCTCCATCCTCCTCTAGAAACAGAGTCTGTCTGGATAAGGAGCATACAGGTTTATAAGGTGAATCCTACGATTGAAACCCCTGAAGAAACCCGTCATGATAATTCCCCCAAAGAAACCACAAGCTTTCAGAGAAACCAAGCAAGGACCCCACATTACTGTCAATCCTCCTAATCGGCCCACTGCGTTAGTGGCTACCAAATGCCATTTTGGACACAAGGAATGACAGAAGTTTCGGGTTCTGTCAGCCGAGTTCATCGATTCTTGAAGGAAAATCAAATTAGGTTTTAAATTAAAAATGAAATTTCGCAGAGAAACAAGCTTCTCACTTCCCCCCACCCCCTAATATTTAGAGAGCACAAAATCATGCTTGAACATCTGTGGGGGGGGGGGGCAATGCTTTAAGGACTCGATCGAGGGCGAGGGGGATAGGGACATCATGGAAATTTCCAGGGGGGAGGGTCAAGTCCAAATCTGAAGAGGGTTTTCTCCTACCTCTTGGCCTGCCTTTCCCTTTTCGGATGGTAACATTCGAAATTGATGAGGGGCTAATGGATAAGACAGGAGACGATTAATGGCCGGTATCAATAGGTAAAGGGACCATCTGAGCAACTGGATTCTGAAGGATTAATTCTAAATTGCTACCGATCGAGTTTAAGGGGGATAGTGGTGCAGTCCCACCCATATCAGATGGTCGAAACAGGGAAGGAGAGCCAATTTCGGATGGCCTATCCAGAGAAGAAGAGCCGGGAGAAAGAGGCGGATGGGGCTCAACAAGAAAGGCATCCCGGAAAAGAGAAGATAAATTAAGATTGGATACAGCATGATTGACAAAAAGTATCCCACCCCCTCACATATTAAGGTCATCGATATCCACCAAAATATTTAATTAATATCACACTCTATTATCCTCGAAAATTAAAATATAAAAACCTCGAAACAACTATAACGCATATTTTCAACTAATGTTTCCTAGAAATATCAAAGGTCCTACAATTGCACCCCAAAAAATGTGTCTTCATATTTCTGGCTCTTATCCCTATATATGGCATTGACTTAGTTATTATTAAAAACGTGTCTTCATATTTCTCGCTCTGATCCTTGTATATGGAATTGACATAGTTGTAATTATTAGAGGGATTACGTTATATCGTAAGCAATGAAATGTCAACTTCGTTTGAGTTGTTATTTTCTAAAATATTAAAAATGTGTCTTCATATTATTCATCCTTATCCATATATGTATGATATTGATTTAATTACCTCTAAACAATAAAATATCAACGTTGTTTGAGGTTTGCTTTTTTTTTTCTCACAGAATAAATGATATCCTTTTTTCATTCGAGGAATAAAAGATGACTTCTGCTGAAGTCGGCTTTCCACCTCTTTACAGGAGACTGCTCCATACATATTCCATTATGACAAAGAAATGTCAAAAAACTGACAGCTAACCTAATTACCTATATCTCAGAGAAATATGATTAGCCTGCAATGTTGAAATGTTAAATTCAGTTTGATCTTGAGAGCTGAAAGTTAAGCCTGCCAAAGAACTTGCTCAGAGAAAAAGGTAAATTATAGTTCACTTTGATGTGGAGGGTTGAAAGCTGAGCATGCCATGGATCTAGCTGAAATTATTATTTAAAATAGTAAAGATTGCCTTGCACAATTCAATGCGATCACTTATTTGATTGAGTGAAAATGAAATAATATTTTTTATTAAAATTAAAAAACAAATATTTATCTATCTTTCCACTGACCCAATCCTTCGATATGTCTATTTTTATATCGTATTGAACCTTGAAAAGCATATAAAATCTTTAAATTCCATGGACATTCGTGACACTGAAAACTCATATGACTAAGTTTCGGTGCGTTTGTTGATTAAAAATTCACAACGAAAGTTTTATGTAAAAAGGAAATTTCGGAGAGATAAGTGAGGTGTAATGCCTCTGGTTGACTGCCTATGACTTACTTATGGTTTTTTCTTTTCATTATCAGTGGAACATTTTTATATATAAAAGTTGTGAGGTAAATAATTATATCTTGACATTAATTTTTATTTTTTTGAAATAAAAGTAAATTGTGTTAATATTTTTGAGAATGTGTTAATAGTTGTTAGGTGGAACATAATTTTTAATTGTCAAGGTAAAGTTGAAGTTGGTTATGTTTAAGAGAAGGGTAGAGATAAAAGAGATTTTTTTTTTAATTTGGTTTGTTGAAGGAAAAACCAATAAAGAGAGACTATAATGTATGTCTAGGTTGGAGATAAATGTTGAATCATGTGGGACAGAAAGACAATGATTCTTGACTTTGTTAATGGGGGAGAAACACTAGTTGTAATCTCAAGAAGAAAGCATGATGTTGCTTTTGCTTTTAGAGGTTTGGGAGAACTGGATTCTGAAAGGAAACTTAGAATTCCTTAAACTCCTAGCTTGAAAGCAAGGAGAAGAGCTTGTGGGTAGCTCGTTGAAAAGAAAATAGATACCAACCTACGGTTGGGAGGACTGAGATAGCTCTTATAAAATTTCGAAGAGAGAATAGAAAAATATATCATAGATTGGACTACTCATTGCTTGTTATTGACAATAAAGATACCATAAATCATGAATAGAGAATTGTGTAATGACTAGGTTTATCTATGGTTTGGATTCTGTATCACGTTATACTTGGTGCGTGTGGCATATCTATTGTTTGAATTTCACATTTCATTATATTAAATAGCTGCCGTCACTTTGGTTGGTATATTAACAAAGCCAGATTACACCTTTGTGGAAACAACATAGCGCCAATTCTTCCTTAACTTGGATTCTCTTGTTTATCATGCTTCGACTATCTTGTTTTTATATGTTTTTTCCACATTGTATGTGTCCATGTGATGGCAAGTGGTCTTTTGTCCATTTTCCCACGAATGGTCATGATGATGAAATAAGGAATTGATATCTCTAACAAAAAATTATATCAAATATCATGATAATATAGTTATGTGTGACAAAAACTTAACGAACAAGTAATGGTGTTACACAATAATTTGTCACCATGCTCATTTCCCATCCCTGATATTGAAATGCCCCTTGACAAACCCTGTGCAATGTTTCCACCATGAATAAATATGTTAAGACATCCCCTGAAGATTCAAAGAAAACTTCCTTTGAATATTAATGAAAAATCTTTGTCAAAATCCTAGTTTCCAGGGTCAATGTGTTTCCTAGTGTCATGCTCACGCTAATGTCATATTGATAGTTCTAGCTTAGCGCTGCCAGCGCCCTTATTTCTTTGAAAACTATGTTGATCCCTTTATGGCAATGTTTCCTCAATTGACAGTTCTCGCTTAGCACTTCTAGTGCCCTTATTTATTTGAAAACCACGTTGATCCCTTTTAATGTTGTAGCTCCTAGAGACAGCCTTGAGTTGCGAAAGACCAGTGCCTAGGACATCTTAAAATCAGAGGTTAAATGTGGACAATTATATGAATGTCTCAGATAGAATATGGATTAAGGTAAAGAATGGTTTTGGTGGTTCAGGAATGGAGAAGAACTTGGAGTCTGATTCATGTGAATTACCCTATACTGCAAGAAGGCTCGAGAGGCTGTATGGCTTAGTGGATTTTCAAATGGGCCAAGTCTGAAACAATGAGTAGAGACTTTCAAAATATGCAGAGGTGTTGAGAAGGAATGGAGGAGGAATTTGCAAGAGACAGGCTTAAAATTATTAAGAATTTGTCTCCCATGAACTCAGAGGAAATGGATGTAAGTGGAATATGACCAATAGTAGAGATTCGTGGAGTGTGAATTAGCAGCAAGTTTAATACATTAGAATTGTACATCAAACGAATTCATGAATACAAATGCTTACCACCGACAGCTACATTACACAAATCCTTAAAGAAGCAAAACATGAAAGATGATTATACATAAATAGGAGATTGCAAACAAACAAGAGAACATAGATACATACTACTCATTGCTCCATCTGGAATCCAAGTAAATAACTTTGTATATCATATTATATTCAAAAAATTTCTCCAAAATATGTATCTTGGAGTATAAAGAGCACATTCGCACAGAACTATAGCAAAACTTCTCCTAAATTCAAAACCTTTATTTCATCTTAGAACTTACTACATATAGAGTTCTCCTTGAGGGTTTATGATCGAATATTCTTTCATAATCGACTCACACATGTGAAAATCAAAATATCCTAGGTAACTAGCAGAGCGTGCATCAAGCGATGACTCTTGTAACAGAAAATCAAAATAGAATCAGGTGAAATCGGGATTTCACCAGCAAAACATGATAATCAGAAAGTAAAAACAAACAAAATTATCGGTTGCGTAGACCAAATCCTGGAATATTCCATGGGGACGGTGCCGAGTGGCCATGAACAGGTGGGAAGTCTGGTTTCCACCACTTGATTTCATCTGTTGTCGAAAGGCCTCCACTCCCTCGTTTTCATGATTCACATTAACCATAATGAAATGCCCATTTGTGTTGCGCATGCCTCTCTCTTTAGCAAAGATTTCCTGGATCAACTGAATAAACCATATTTTTGTTGTTCCGCCAAAAACCCATGCTTGTGCTTTAATTTGCAAAACTAAAGACCGGATTTCAGAGGGGGGGTTGTCTGTTTAATGGTGTTGGATGGGGGGGACGGGGGGGTGTGCAAAATCAGTGTGGGATGACATGTAGCACCAGAGGCGGCTTCCAAAACTAGCCATTTCGAACCCCCCCACCCCCTGGGTGTTATCCTTCAGAAGGTGAGAGGGGTGCCGAAACAGATCATGAGCCATTGGATGCATGATATGAAGCAGAGATGAGGGGAGGATGGCCGAAGCGATAGTGGAGTTAGCAAGGCTCATTAACACTAAATAGAGCATAACAAAGGCTATGGAATGGATATTGATGAGGTGGAAGGAAGGTGGGGCCCAAACTGATATCACAGATCGTAGACCAGGAGTTTTTATTATAAGCGGCGAAGGGTAAAGGTTATACCCTATGATGACAGATGTGCAATGGGTGGAAAGTGACGTGGTAGATGGAGGTGGGGCCAAACTGATATTTCAAATCGCAATTTGGGGGGTTTTGTTATGAGCAGTGAAGGGTAAAGAGTTAAGAGTTGTGATGTGCGAAGTGCGATGAGCAGAGGGGTGGTGTGGCAAGGCAAAAGTGGGGCCGCCCACAGATCACAGATCGCAAGTTCCATATGTGAGCAGCGTAAGGTAAGAGTTATATTATGTGGGGAGCGATGTGCGATGGAAGATGGATGATGTGGCAGAATTTGGGCCACTTGCAGATCACAAATCATGAGTTTTATATATGAGCAGTGGAAGGTAAGGGTTATACACTGCAAGGAGCGAAGTGCGATGAGCAGACAGGTTAGAGGTGCAAAAGGTAAATGGTAAGCTTCTTTCCTCTTTTGACTGTGGGGCATCCTCCCGACCCACGCTTGAAGTGATTGGCCTTCATCTTAGCCGCTCCGGCTCTTCCTTTGCTTAACTCTGATGTTGCCTTATCCATTCAAAAGAACCACAAGCCAACACCCGGGTCAGCATGTTTCCTGGTGTCATGCTCACACTAATGTCAAATTGATAGTTCTACCTTAGTGCTGCCAGTGCCCTTATTTCTTGGAAAAACACGTTGATCCCTTTATGGCAATGTTTTCTCAAATGACAGTTCTCGCTTAGCACATCCAGCGCCCTTATTTCTTGGAAAACCATGTTGATCCCTTTCTGGCAATGTTTCCTCGAATGGAGGAGAAACTTCGACCTCTAGAAGTTCCAAGGCAGCAAGTTGGTTGTTAAAAGGTGGTGACAGAGTCAAGCTCTCTGATTTTAGATATTTGATCTCATCCATGGGGTTTTTTCCCTTAGAAAGTGGACCTTCCTCCTCCTTTCAAGTGCTCCCAACCTCTTGTGCCTTCCTATAAATTCATGCCCCTCTTTCCACTAATGTTAGGTTTGGTTGGTCATTTTTGGGCTAGTCTGAACTCTCATTCCCTTTACATTCTTGCATTGTGATAACACCTAAGTTTTCGGGAGAAGGAATGCTTTAGAGCTTCAATGAAGTACTCGGATTTTAATTAAAGGGATGCCTCCAATATCAAGGTCTGGGTTGTAAGCTCTTCCTTTTATATTTATCAATAAAAACATCTGGTGTTTTCTTTCTATATTTTTCTAATCTTTTATGAAAATATTTCCGTACTCCTTGATCTGCTAGATAGCTAATTTTTATGATTATTATGTATTTTATTACATTTGTTGTTGCCTCTTGATTATCTGTAGGTATTCTTGTGCCATCAGTAACAAGGGATGAGCCTAAAAGGATTGTGGATCAAGGTCATCATCAATGGGTTTGAACGTAACGATGGGAAAAATTTACTTCTATCTCTTCTCTTGTCGCATTATGAATGTTAGTTAATAAAAATTTGCTTTAGAATGTTTCTCACGTTGTTATACCCACTCTAGGGCTAGAGAGATCGCCTTTATTCACAGAGGGGATTTATCTTGACAACGGAATTGACGACTCCACTAGTGAGCTTTGCCCCTAAGCTTTCCTTTCCCGGAATGATCTTGGATCGTTTTGACTGATTACTAAAATCTAAGCTTGCTTAGTTCTCTGTGAGTTTTCATAGGGATTGATGGTCATTTCATTGTGTCAGGTTTGGTTTTGTGTGAAAATCATTTTTGTTTTTCCTTGTTTCGAGCGACTAGTGCTTATGTTTACACAGTCACGCTATCAGTGTTGTTCTATATAGCACAACTACGTTGATTTGTCCTTCAACACCCTTATGCTTATCATAGAAGCATTGATCTCAGACCTAGGAAAAGTTAGGGTTTCCCCTTGATTTTACAATGTGTCCTGGTCCCTGAAGAATTTCTATAGAGTCTCAGTGACCTCCTTCCTTTGTGTTTGACTTACTTGTCTTCTTTGAGTGAGTGTTTTGATATCTTTGAGTTGTTTGTAATTTTGGATTTTTGTCACCATTTCAAACACACTTTTGTCACATTTCTTCTGACTTGCTTTGAAGTGATTTGTCGTATGCATTGTTCATCACTGCTTTTATGATCTTACCTTCAACTTAGTGTCAAACATAGGATAACAAAGCGTTTGATTCGCAAGTCTAGAAGAGTTTTTCCTTTGCCCAATTTCAAAATAAATTGAAATTGATTTTCATTTTAGTTTTTGATCTGCCTTGTCTCTATCGTTTTGAAAAAAAAGAGTGAAAGACATTTCATTAGTGTATTTTTTTTAAGCGATTTTGATTTCTGTTTGATTGAAAGAAAAGTGAAAATGATTGTGTTTTCATTTATTCATTTTTTTTCTTTATTTTTCTTTTGATTGCATTTTAAAGTAAACAAAAAACAAAAAAGTATGAATTTGTGCATCTTAATGGAAAAGAGAAATTTTTTCATTTTTTCAATGAGTTGCATTTTTTTGGAAAAGTGAATTCAATTGGAAAGAATTTCATTTCGAACTTTTGAACTAGTTTTGGGGGCATCATTGTTATGGATTGCACTTTTTCTTGTATCTCTTCCCTAAATAGTTTAGACTTCATTGAAATGGAAATTTTTACTTTTTTTCATTTAGCTTGCATCATAGGATTCACATGACATCGATTTTGAGCCAAAACTGAAACCTAACTCAATATAAACATTAAAATTCACTCAATTTACCTTAAGGAGCATTTGGAACTAACAAGAATATTTAGTGGTATGGGATAGATACGTGTTATGACATCATAAAACGTGGGAGTTGTCGCTAATGGTTTGCATTACATCCAGGGGGTGATATCTCGTCCCACGTATGGAAGTATATTGATGTACGTTAAGTATATTTGGGGCACTCTCATCGAATGGTTACGCATTAGAAAACACTAATACGGACTAGACTCCCACGTGTCGTCACGTATATTTGGGGAGACACCATTAGGTTGCAATCCTACCATAGGTAACCGAGTCATCCGCCTTGTAAATGTGACACACCGAACACAAAATTCAGGGAGATCAGATGTAGTACGTTAAGTCCTTGGTAATTTTTCCCATCATTTATCACCAAGGTGTATATTACAGTTCACGAATGCTTGTCTACCTTTATGCCTAGCACACCTTTTTTTAATTTTTTTTTTTAATTCTAAAAGTAAATTTCCAAAAAAAACATCTTACCCATGCAGTTCTCCAACCTCATTATTTCTTATTAAATTGTGAATCTCTTCACCTCTTCCTTCTTTGATCTTGTTTTGAAAGGTCATCATGGCTAAATCATGAAATTCACCTTGTCCCTCCTCTAACGGATCTCAAGAACCTCCTCCTGAGGTCCCTTAGTTTCCAGTTGGACCCCTTGAAGCTCAAGGTGCCGAACTCGGGATTGTCATCAGCGTACAAGCCATATCATCTCGACCACCACCTGACGATTCTCCTTGGACGACATCGAAATACTCTGAGTCGGAAATTCTTGAACCATCTGCACAATTTACGGTCTTTCTTGAGAATCCACTCTTTGATCCAATTGTGGTCTCACCTCAACAGGCTTATAGTGCTTTTCATCAACTTGGAATCCCCTTCTGTGCTTCTCCAATGGCATCTCAATCTATTTTCTATGAGTTATTTCCCAATGAAATGGCATCCAATGTTGATGATGTTCCATTCGTGAGTGCTCCTCAGGGTACTCTACAGGAAGCCACTGGAACCTATATTCTAGAAGCTTCCTCGTGTGTATTCCCCTTTGAGGAAGACTTTTTCGGCTCCACGTCTCACAATTCAGGCAGTGGGACCGAATTATCCTTTAGTCAAGTTGTATCTCCACTTCCACAAGGGTACACCTCTTTGGGAAATCTTATTTATGGAGCTTCTGGCTCCACATCTTTATTTCCAGATATCGTTTGGTCAACATGTATTCCTCCATCTTCTGACCCATTCATTTCGAATGTGGTTTTCTTCTATCAACCTTTTTTCGACCTACAGTCACTATTAATCAAATTATTATTTTGTTTGGATCCTCTACCCCCTTTTCTCCATCTACAATTACTCCAGATTCACCATTAAGGGGACAATATATGGTTTCGTCCGTACTGGGGGGAAATATAATCCTCTTTACGTACCTCCCCTCTCAGGTGGGGGGTCATTGAACTCTAGACCTATTCCTAGGGTGGGACAACCTAATGTTAGCCTAGGTGGGGCATGGTCTTCACAACAGGCGAACGTTGTTGTAGGCGTTATTCTTTCAGGTGGTCAACCTATAACTTCAGCTGCATTAGTCTTTCACCAACACCACACTTAGTATTCTTGGGTTCAGCAGCCCCTTCAATATTCGAACATACAATATCAATATGTTCCTTGACTAAGCGCCTCTCAACAGTATGTCCAACAACCCTAGCTTCTTGTACGTGTAATTTCAACTAACCCTTAATTTGGTCCTTACACCCGAAGTAGTTCAAATCCCCCTCTAGGTGAACTTGGTGCTCAGTGCTATCCACTTCCTCATGGTTAGTACCAACAACTCCAGCCTCAGTCTGGCGCTCAATATCAACATATTCCTCTATACCAATAGGCCCAAATGGGACTTCAAGCAGGACCTTATGTTCAGCAGGAACCATAGGATGGACCCCATGTTCATTAGGGGCCACAGGTTGGACCTCATTTTCAGGAAGGACCTTATGTCCCGCAAGGTCCGCAACCTCAAATCCAGCAAGGGCTTTATCAATAGCCCCAACAAGGTCCCTAAGTTCAGCAGCTGCTACAACAAGATCCTTACCAGCAATGGGGGAAATTTGTGTATTCAAGACAAAATCTACCCTATTGGGAGTAGAATACATATCAACCCGATTGGAAACCCCGTCCTTTCTCTCCTCATCATCCTCCCTTGCCATTTTGGGCCACATTGGAATTTTTGGATGTTTCAAAGCCTACAAATGACCCAATCCAACATAATTTTCATTAGCCACCAATTCCGACTAAGATTATAGGAGATTGTCCTAAATTTAAAGGAAATTTTGGGGAATACCCCCAAACCCATGTCATGACGTACCACTTAAGGTGATATTCTAATTCTTGGGTCGACAATTCTATTTTTCTTCACCTTTTCTAGTGTACTTTGACCAATACTACATCCAAGTGATATATTGAGCTCCCTCGAGGAATTTTCTTTGATTTCAATTCTTTGGCTATGACTTTCCTCACTCATTTCCATTTACCTGTACAATATGAAATTGACACCCAACTCCTCACCTCATTCAATCTGTCAACTACTACTAAACTTTTGGATCACATCCACGAATGGCGATGTAGTCATCGCCTCATAAAATTCGAGATCCCTGATCAACTATTGAATGAATGGTTTACGAAATCATTTGTTCCCAAGATTTATAAATATATTTCTATGGGTGGATGTGTAATGGAAGAGGAAGTAATTTCCATATCCCAATACCTCGATCAAGTCTATTCCCAATCTGGGACCCGATACGGGGTCTTTCCTAACGCGCCATGACCTTCAACTAATCCCACATCATCTCAATCTCTGGCTACGCCTCCGGAGGATGGTGTTATTAGGATAGTGGCTCATATTGATAGTAGTGCGCCCTCCACTCCTTCCAATAACCAGAAGAATCCTCATAAAACCTTTGAGGTAAATGTTATCCAATACTCTGCAATAGACTAGTCCTCGAAAGTTAATAAAAAGGGTAAAGGTAAATCCAAATCCGAAAATCTTAAATAGGATTCAAAAAATTCATATGATGACAATTCTTCCACATGTAGGCCTAAATATCCATGCCTAATATATGATGATGATCATTACACCAAGGATTTTCCTAAAACATGCCCAAGTTGCTTGTCTTCTGAAGGGTGCACTCAGGACTCCAGCTGTCTTGAAAGAACATTTCCCTTCTTAGGAGACACAAATGGTAGTTCAAGCTCAATCGTCTAGAAACTCTCAAGTTTTCATGGCTGGAATGGAACCGATCACTATTACCACGAGATAGAAAGAATACCCCAATCCTTCCAAGGCTCCTATGGAACTGGAAGTTACAAATCACCCTTCCTCTTCCATGCCTCCTGCTTCTGGTCCTCTCCACATTTAGAGACCTAGTAGTGACTCCATCATCCGACCACCCCCAAAAGGTGTTCTTCATAAAGCACCCTATAATCTGAATGTGAGAGCTACGAAACATTATAATATTGTAGAGGATCTAGCTCAAGTGCCTTCGGTGATGTCGGCTTTGGAAGTCCTTCAACCATGTCCATCACATTGGAAGGCACTACTTTCCTTTATTGTATGGATTGATCTCGTAGATTCTAATATTATTACTTTCGATATCGAGTATTTTGTTCCTCGCCTCCCTTCTCAGGTGGTTTTCTGATTCAATTTACCATCATGGGAAATAATATTCATAGGACTATCATTAATGAAGGCGCTTCGACCTACATTAGGTTTTCTGTGTGTTGGAAAGCCATCGGCTCTCCTCCATTGATTCAATCCTTGAATATCTTGGAATATTTTGATGGTAGAGGTTCTCAACCGTATGGTATTCTCAAAGCATTTCCCATCCTGTTGGAGGGAAAATGGTAACTTTGGAAGTTGAGGTGGTAGACGCCAACTTGAATTATAATCTCCTTCTTGGATGCAGTTGGACTCATGCATGGTTTCCGTGATCTCCACCTTTTTTTTGTGTCCTCTGTTTTCCTCATCAGGGTAAATTTGTGATTGTCGACTAGTAGGCTTTCTTTTCCTCTAATTCTTCAATAGGAAATATTTTATATGTTGGGAAGACCGCTAACCCTTATGAGAACATCGAGTC
Source organism: Pinus albicaulis (assembly GCA_034641835.2). NCBI lineage: Eukaryota > Viridiplantae > Streptophyta > Pinopsida > Pinales > Pinaceae > Pinus > Pinus albicaulis. Next base: position 47,229,190 of record CM076572.1, read on the forward strand.
AGCTCTATTAGAAGACTCGTCCCTTATGGGAATTTTTCCACTCCCTCCTCTGAATGTAACCACTGTCAATATGGTATTGTCTGGTCACAATCCATGGATTGTTCCCAATCCTAACTAGCTCGAGAGTTTTAGTGATGTGGATCCCTACTGAAAAAATGTATCAAAGTATTCTCATGGCTTCTGAGGCTCCATCTGAAACCAATGATCATTTGTTTTCCTCTCTGGACACTTATGTTCAGTCTCCCTAGTTTGGTTCTTTGGAATCTGATGATCCCTTGAATGAGACTTTCTCCACCAACGAAAGTATCATGGAGGTAATGTCTATCAAATAAAATTCATGGAATGTTATTGACTGGTATTGACTCTCTCCTCCGTCGATGATTAACTCTCAAGGAAACTTTGAAAGCTCTCACTGACTGCCACTTTGGGGCTTGTGGTGGTCACATGTCCGATTATGCTACCGCCCAAAATATCCTTCTTGTAGGGTATTTTTGGCTGTCTATTTTCAAAGGTTGTATTATTATAGTTTGAAAATTCCATGACTGCAAGTCTACTCTTGGAAAGAGCGTGCCCAACCCTCACCCTTGCATCGAGCTGTGACCATCGGACCTTTTGCGAAATATGGCATAGATTTCATGACCTGTAACCCTCGCTCGTCCGGGAGGCATGGTTATATTTTCATTTCCATCGAGTATTTCACTACATGGGCTGAAGCGATGCCTACATACGATAATGAAGTTCTAACTATGGTGCAATTCCTATTCAATCATTTCATAGCTCAGCTTGATGTCCCAAAAGTGATCGTCACTAATCATGGCTCTCATTTTCAAAATCATATGATGACAGAGCTCGCTGCTCAGTTGGGGTTACGTCACGACAGCTCCACCCCTTATTATTCATAGGCCAATGGCCAGGTTGAGGTTGTCAACAAAGTCTTGGTGAATATGCTTCAGCGCACCATTGGGAATCACAAATGAGATTGGAATCTCATGCTCTTCTCAGCTTCGTGGGCATATCGAACCTCTGCTAAGACTACCTTGGATTCACACCATTCCAATTGGTGTATGGTCTAGAGGCCACGCTCCCGCTCGAGTGTGAGATTCCTTATCTGAAGCTAGTTGTCAAACAACTTCCTGGTACTTTTCCAGAAGAGGAACATCTGTTGTACCTCGAGCGTCTCGATGAGACCCATAGGCTTGCTACTTTAGTTATTAAAGCATAGAAAAGACGAGTTAAAGCTCAATATGTCAAAACCGTCAACCCTCGCATTTTCTCCGAAGGTGACTTGGTCTTGCTTTATGACCAGACCCATGATAAATTGGGAGTAGGAAAGCTCAAGCCAATGTGACATGGGCCCTATATCATTCAACGAGTATTGTAACGAGGAGCCTATGAGCTAGTATATTATGAAGGCAATCCATTTGTTGATACTTTGTACATTAGTGTTGTATTCATTAATGTGCTTTGATTGGTTTTTGGTCTGATTGTTTGCTTTGCAGACATGTTTCCTCTGCTCACCTTGTGTTCCACTTTGTTTGCATATGTCATCGAATCATTACATCAGCTTGGCACTTGTCGTAGAACATGGAACCTGTCTTCCGCAGCATGGGCACTCTTCGCCCATGATGGCGAGTTGATTAATTTACAGGGTATTTGTTTGGGTCAAACAACTAACAACATTGACGAATATAGTGCAGTGATCAAGTTATTATCGGATGTTATTGATATCAGTATTAGATATTTGGTTGTTAAATTATACTCACAACTCATTGTTGTTATAGTTGAATGGCCATTATTTTGTGTGAAATCCTCAAATTTTGCGTATGTATGTAATATTCCTAAAATAGCATGAAGCTAATTGGAATATTAAATTTTGATTTTTCTTCTTACTTAGAAGAATAAGAGGGTAGGGAGACCCATAAATCTCCTTAGTGGGAATAAAACCACTCCAAATGTGAATGGAGGGAATCAAAATCAGTTGGATAAAGCTCCCTTATTTGTGAACAAGGGATGAAGCATGTGGATTGGGTCAACTTTGACCAAATCAACAACGTTGGTATGGAGGTAGTGGACATTCATTGAGGGACAATGTAGTTTTGGAGGGAGATCCTTTGCATGGAAGTAGTGCCTTTAATGAGTGGGGCCAAGGGTGAGGAAGCTCACCAAGAATATAAGGAAGGGGATGGCAGCCATTGTGAGCATCATTGGATTATTATTTTTTTATGGTATGTTAAGACTTGTGGCTCTCTTCAGTTATTTAGCTAAGATTGCAGTGCTATTTAGCACAAGGGTGTTCCTGAGCGAGAATCCCACCTTCATCCTCAGAGGACTTAGAGTGCCTACTCAAGAGAATTTCTTGAGCATTATTTCCACATTCCAACATTTTTCCAAGCTTTAGTTTTCTTCAACAACGTATTTTTTGCTTAAAGTTGTGTTGTGTTGCAGGTTGCAGTAGTGGAGGATTGTATTGGGTGATTGATAAGCTAGAGTTTCAGTGGAGAAAGGTTTCCTTCCATTGGGAGGCCATAAAAGGAAGCCCTTGGGATTCATTGATACATTTAGCACCAATCCAAGGTGATTTTATCCCCTACAATGCATTTTTAGTCTGGATTTTCTTTATTTTAGGGAGGAGTTGCAAGGGCGGTTGTAGTATCTGATTTGGGAGGTGATTTCTTCAGAGAAGGGGACATCCTTTCATCCAGAGGATATATTGGAGAAGAGATAAATCATTATACATCAGCTTCAGCCATATCTTCTCACTTATGTTGTTGCTACAACTCACATTTGTATATTTCGTGTATTTTCCAGAAACCCTCTTGGGTTATCTTGGAAAGGTGATATAGGGCCTAGGTCTGTTTGTATAATATCTATTGAGGAATATATCACTATATTTACATCATTGTATGATCTCCAGCTGTAGTTATTCCCATTATGACTGCATTATAGCAACTCTCCATCATTTTGTGTAGTATCAGCATCTCACATTTGAGAGTATTTTCTTATGGGAGGCTTGCTTCCTCATGACATATGATTTGTGCCTTACTATTTTGTATGGATTTGTTGTTGATATTCATAATATAATGGCTCCATATTGATATCATATATTTTTACATTGATTTACACTGCTATTTCAAGTATTTTGTTCAATATTGCTTCTTTTCCTGTTTAGGAATATTACAATGTATTTACGTGTTCAATTATTGGAAAGGAATTTTGATTTTATCACATATAAACATATTCCAAGATGTTTAAACACATTAACATACACATTAGAAAATAATGTATTAAATATAAATTTGTGCAATATGTAAAAAACTAACACATCATTATGATACACAAGTAGTCATAGAAACATCATAGAAATCATAGGATTTAGGTGACATCGATTTTGAGCCAAAATTGAAAATTAACTCAAGATCAACATTAAAATTCACTCAATTTACCTTAAGGATCATTTGGAACTAACGAGAATATTTAGTGCTCTGGGATAGAGACGTGTTACAACATCATAAAATGTAGGAGTTGTCACTAACGGTTTGCATTACAGTCTAGGGGTGATATCTCATCCCACATATGGAAGTATATTGATGTATGATAAGTATATTTGGGGTGCTCTCATCGAATGGTTATGTATTATACAACACTACTACAGACTGGACTCCCACGTATTTTCGTGTATATTTGGTGAGACACCATTAGGTTGCAAGCCTACCATAGGTAACCGATTCGTCCACCTTGTAAACGTGACATGCCGAACACAACATTCAGGGAGATCGATTGTTGTATGTTAAGTCCTTGGTCATTTTTCCCATCATTTATCACCAAGGTGTATATACCAGTTCATGGATACTTGGTAAACCTTTATGCCTAGCATACCCTCTATTTTTTTAATTATAAAAGTAACTTCCCACGAAAGCATCTTACCCATGTAGTTCTCCAACCTCAGTATTTCTTAGTAAATTGTGAAATCTTCACCTCTTCCTTATTCGATCTTGTTTTGAAAGGTTATCATGGTTGAATCGTCGAATTCACCTTGTCCCTCCTCTGACAAATCTCAAGAACCTCCTCCTGAGGTCCCTCAGTTTCTAGTTGGACCCCTTGAAGCTCAAGGTGTGAAATCTGGATTGTCATCAGTGTAAAACCCATATCATCTCGACCCCCACCTGATGATTCTCCTTAGAAGACATCGAAAGACTCTGAGAAGGAAAGCCCTGAACTGCCTACACAGTTTAACATCTTTCCTGAGAATCCACTCTTTGACCCGATTGTGGTCTTGCCTCAACAGGCTTATACTGATTTTGATCAACCTAGAATCACCTTTCATGCTTCTCCAATAGTATCTCGCTCTACTATCCATGAGTTATTTCCTAATGTAATGGCATCGAATGTTGATGATGTTTCATTCGTGAGTGCTCCTCAGGGTACTCTACAAGAAACCAGTGGCACCTATATTCTAAAAGCCTCCTCGTGTGTATTCCCCTATGAGGGCGAATTTTTCAGCTCCACACCTCACGATTCGGGCAATGGGACCGATGTATCCATTAGTAAAGTTGTATCTCCACTTCCACAAGGGTACATCTCTTTGAGAAATCTTATTTATGGAGCTTACAGTGCCAAATATTTATTTCCGGATCCTGTTTGGTCAACATGTATTCCTTCATCTTCCGACCTGTTCATTTCAAATGTGGCTACTGTCTCTTGACCTATTGTTCGACCAAAAGTCACTATTAATCAAATGACTCTTTCGATTGGATCCTCTAACACCATTTTTCCATCTATGATTACTACAGTTTCACCATTAAGTGGAAAATCTATAGTTTCATCTGTATCAGGGGGGAAATATAATCCTCTTTACGTACCTCCCCTCTTGGGTGGGGGGTCATTGAACTCTGGACCTATTCCTAGGGCAGGACAACCTAATGCTAGCCTAGGTGGGGCATGGTCTTCACAACAGGCGAATGTTGTCGTAGGCGGGTGGTCAACCTACTTCAACTGCATTAGTCATTCACCAACCCCGAACTCAGTATTCTCAGGTTCAGCAACCCCTTCAACAATTGAACGTAACATATCAATATGTTCCTAGACCAAGCGCCTCTTAGCAGTATGTCCAACAAACCTAGATTCCCACAAGTGCTATTGTGATTAACCCTCAGTTTCTTCCTTACACCCAAAGTGGTTCAAATCCCCCTCTAGGTCAAATTGGTGCTCAGTGATAGCCACTTCCTCATGGTCAGTACTAGCAACCCTAGCCTGGGCCTCAATCTGGTGCTCAATATCAGCAGATTCCTCAGTACCAACAGGCTCAAATGAGACCTCAGGTTGGACCTTATGTTCAGCAAGGACCATAGGTTGGACCCTACGTTCAGCAGGGACCATAGGTTGGACCCTACATTCAGCAAGGACCACAGGTTGGACCTCATGTTTAGCAAGGACCTTATATCCCACAAGTTCCTCAACCTCAAATCCAGCAGGGGCTTTATCAACAGCCCCAATAGGGTCCTTACATTCACCATCCGCTACAGCAAGATCCTTACCTGCAATGGGGGGAATTTGTGTATTCAAGACATAATCTACCCTATTGGGGGTAGAATCTATATCAACCGGGTTGGAACCCCTAGCATTTCTCTCCTCGTCATCCTCCCTTTCCATTTTGGGATATGTTGGAATTATCAGATGTGCCAAAGCTTATAAATGACCCCATCCAACATCAATTGCATTGGTTGCAAATTTCGACTAAGATTCTGGGAGATTGTCCTAAATTTAAAGGCAACATTGGGGAGAACCCCCAAACCCATATCATGACGTACCACTTATGGTGATATCCTAATTCTTGGGTTGACAATTATATTCATCTTCATCTTTTCCAGTGTACTTTTATCGGTACTACGTCCAAGTGGTATATCGAGCTCCCTCGAGGAATTTTCTTCGATTTTAATTCTTTGGCTATGACTTTCCTCACTCATTTCCAGTTACCTTCATGGTATGAAACTGGCACCCAACTCCTCATCTCATTCAATCAGTCAAATACTACTCACATTTCAGATCACATCTATGAATGGCAATGTCATCATCGACTCGTAAAATTCGAGATCCCTGATCAGCTGTTGACTGAATGGTTTACGAAATCATTTGTTCCCAGGTTTTCTAAATATCTTTAAATGGGTGGATGTGTAATGGAAGAGGAATTCATTTCCAGATCCCAATACCTTGATTTAGTTTATTCCTAATCTAGGACTCTATACGAGGTCTTTCGTGACACGCCACAACCTTCAACTGATCCTGCGTCATCTCAGTCTCCGGCTATGCCTCCAGTGGATGTTTTTATCGGGATAGTGGCTCATACTAATAGTAGTGTGCCCTCCACTCCTTCCAATAACCAGAATAATCCTCAGAAATCCTCTGAGTTAAATTTTTTCCAATATGCCGCAATAGACTAATCCTCGAAAGGTAATAAAAATGGTAAAGGTAAATCCAAATACGAAAAATCTAAACAAGATTCAGAAAATTCATATGCTAACGATTCTTTCACGTGCAAGCCTAAATATCCTTGCCTAATATGTGATGATGATCATTACACCTAGGATTTTCCTTGGCGTGCCCAAGTTACCCATCTTCTGAAGGGGGCACTCGGGACTCTGATTTTCTTGAAAGAACCTTTCCCTTCTTAGCATATGAAAAAGGTAGATCAAGCTCAATCATCTGGAAAAACTCAGGTTTTCAAGGCTGGAACGGAACATATGGCTATTACCACGAGATCGAAAGACTACCCCAATCCATCCAAGGCTCTTATGGAACCAGAAGTTACAGATCACCCTTCCTCTTTCATGCCTCCTACTTCTGGTCCCCTCCACATTCAGAGACCTAGTAGTGACTCCATCATCTGACCACCCCCAAAAGGTGCTCATAAATCACCCTATAATCTGAATGTGAGAGCTACGAAACACTATAATATTGTAGAGGATCTAGCTCAAGTGCCTTCGGCGATGTCGGCTTTGGAGGTCCTTCAGTCGGGTCCATCACAACGGAAGGCACTACTTTCTGCTATTGGATGGATTGATCCCGTAGATTCTAATATTATTACTTTCGATATTGAGAATTTTGTTCCTCGCCTCCCTTCTCAAGTGGTTTTCTAATTCAGGTTACCATCATGGGAAATAATATTCATAGTATTTTCATTGATGAAGACGCTTCGACTTGCATCAGTTTTGTTGTGTGTTGGAAAGCCATCAGTTCTCCTTCGTTGAGTCAGTACCTGAATACCTTGGAAGCTTTCGGTGGTAGAGGTTCTTGGCCGTACATTATTCTCAAAGCATTGCCTGAAAAATGATAACTTTGGAAGTTAAGGTGGTAGACTCCAACTTGAATTATAATCTCCTTCTTGGACGCAATTGGACTCATGCCATGGTTTGTGTGGTCTCCACCCTTTTTCGTGTCCTTCGTTTTCCTCAAATCGTGATTGTTGATCAGTAGGCTTTCTTTTCCTCTAATTCTTCAACAAGAAACATTTCATATGTTGGGAAGACCACTACCCCCTATGAGAACATCAAGTCGGGTCTATTCAAAGACTCGTCCCTTATGGGAATTTTTCCACTCCCTCTTCTAAATGTTGCCATTGTCAATAAGGTGTCATCTGGTCACGATCCATGGATTGTTCCCAATCCTGACCAGCTCAAGAGTTTTGGTGACGTTATGCCTTCGAGCCCTGCTGAACAAATGTATCAAAGTATTCTCATGGCTTCTGAGGCTACATCCGGAACCAACGATCATTTGGTTTCCTCTCTCGACACTTATGCGCAGTCTTCCTGGTTTGGTTCTTGGGAATCCGATGATCCCTTGAATGAGGCTTTCCCCACCAACGAAAGTATCATGGAAGTAATTTCTCTCGAAGAAACTATGTGGGATGATATTGAATGGTATTGACTCTGTCCTCCATCGATGTTTGACTCTCGAGGAAGCTTTAAAAGCTCTCAATGACTGCCACTCTGGGGCTTGTGGTGGTCACATGTTGAGTTATGATATCGCCCAAAATATCCCTCGTGCAGGGTATTTTTGGCCATCTATTTTTAAAGACTATATTGCTGCATTTTGAAAATTCCATGACTACAAGTCTACTTGGAAAGAGCACACCCAACCCTCATCCTTGCACCTAGTTGTGACCATCGGAACTTTTGTGAAATGGGGCATATATTTCATGACATGTAACCCTCGCTCGACCAGGGGGAATGGTTATATTATCATTTCCATCGATTATTTCACTAAATGGGCTGAAGCGATGCCTACATATGATAATGAAGGTCTAACTGTGGCACAATTCCTATTCAATCATATCATATCTCAGCTTGATGTCCTGAAAGTGATTGTCATTGATCATGGATCTCATTTTTGCAATCATATGATGATAAAGCTTGTTTCTCAGTTGGGGTTACGTCACAATAGCTCCACCCCTTATTATCCACAGACCAATGGCCAGGTTGAGGTTGTCAACAAAGTCTTGGTGACTATGCTTCAACGCACCATGGGGAAGCACAAACGAGATTGGAATCCCATGCTCTTCTCAGCTATGTGTTCATACGGAACCTATGCTAAGGCTGACACTAGATTCACACCATTCCAATTTGTGTATGGTCTAGAGGCCACAATCGCGATCAAGTGTGAGATTCCTTCTCTGAAGCTAGTTTTTGAACAACTTCCTGGTACTTCGCCAAAAGAGGAACGTTTGTTGTACCTTGAGCATATCGATGAGACCTATATGCTTGTTGCTTTAGTTATTGAAGCACAGAAAAGACGAGTTAAATCTTAATATGACAAAACCGTCAACCCTCACATTTTCTCTGAAGGTGACTTGGTCTTGCTTTATGACCAAGCCCATGATAAATTGGGAGTAGGAAAGATCAAGCCAATGTGACATGGAACCTATATCATTCAATGCGTATTGGAATGAGGAGCCTATGAGCTAGCAGATTATGAAGGATATCCATTTGTTGAGCCCCGAAATGGGCTCTATTTGGAAAAATATTACGGTTAATCATGAGTGTGATACTTTGTACATTAATGTTTTATTCATTAGTGTGCTTTGATTGGATTTTTGGTGTGATTATTTTCTTTGCAGTCATGTTTCCTCTACTCACCTTTTGTTCCACTTGGTTTGTAGATGTCATTCAATCATTGCGTCGGTTTGGCACTTGCCGTAGCACATGGAACCTGTCTTCTGCAGCATGGGCACTCTTCGCCCCTGATGACGAGTTGATTAATTTACAAAATATTCATTTGGGTCAAACAACTAAAAACATTGTCGAATATAGTGCAGTGATCAAGTTATTATCGAATGTTGTTGTTCTTGGTATTAGAGATTTGGTTGTTAAATTAGACTCACAACTCATTGTGTTACAGTTAAATGGCCATTATTTTGTGCGGAATCCTCAAATTTTGCGTATGTATTTACATGTTCGATTATTGGAAAGGCATTTTGATTTTATCACATATCAACATATTCCAAGACGTTTAAAAACATTAATAGATACATGGGCAAATCATGTATTGGATAGACATTTTCTCAATATGTAAAAAGCCAACACATATTATGATACACAAGTAGTCGTAGAAACATGCATATATATATATATATATATATATATATCGTGTCTGTCAAGTTTGTTACATCCAAAATCTCAAAAAATATGTGTTTTGCTACAAAAGTGGCTCTTCAAGCCTACATCAGTACAAAAATGTAAGAGCAGGGCTATTATCGACCCACATGGTGCTCATGGTTGAAGGTGACTGCTTGAATCACTCACCAAAGTAGCCGATGCATTTTGCCTAGAACCCAGACCCTATGCCTTTGAAAGCAAAGAGGAATGTCATCAAAGGTAGCATACTCTAGAAGGCCTACCATGTTTCGCTCTAACTTGGTTAGTGTGTTTTCTCCCTCCACATAAGGGACATCCTCTTCCACGCAGACTACCCTCCTCGCAATCAGTGACATATCAGGCAGTCTCTGAGGACCCATATCCGTAAAAAAATCATAATTTTATGTTTCAGAATACATAAAAAACATTCAAAAAGTAAAAATGTTAAAAAATAAAAATTTACCTCCATCGGTCCAATGTGTGCCTAGTGGAATGGGTAGATCTGGATCTCCTCTGAATTCGATGCCTGCATATGAAAAGTTCTCAACTACGATGATTTGACAACGCAACTAGCTGAAAAACATTGTAGGAAAATTCATCTAGTTGGCCCCACCTTGTCGGGGCATGATCTCGCATCACCTCATTAGTCTCAGGTCCCTCGAGGCTGGATCATGGATCTCTAACTGTTGGTACTGAAACAACGGTACCCTCTCTAAGAAAAAGTTCACTAGTATGGACTCGTACCTGAATTGTTTCAGCCGCCCTGTCTTACATTTGGTTAATTGGCTCTTAATGTTAGCCAATAACCCCTCGCACCAGTTAAACATCATTGGGGCAAGACAGTCCACCACGTACTGGAATTGATATTTCGTTACATCATGCAATTCCCAGGCATCCACCACTATAGTTATGCAATGAAGGATTGTGCACAGGGGAATCACTCTAATGGATGAGATCTCTATCTTCATACTCTCAGTCTTTCGAGCCCCAAGATAGTGTCTTTGGATGAGTATACTGGTACTCTCACACCCTTTCAGAGCTCCAGAGATTTGGATTCTTTTCCATCTCATGGAAAAACCTATAACGTAATATATGTCCATGACATCTAATTCAAATTCATGGTCCCCGATGATGAATATTTGTCAGTCCACATCCCATAATCCAATCAAATACTGGAGCAGCTCCAACTAAGCTCTCAGCCCTGATGTCTAGAAAAAATTCAATAAACCACAATTACGCAATGCATTTATGCAATTTTGGTCTTGTAGTGCTTGGTGGTCTTCCACCTTTTGGCCTCTTTCTTTCCATTCGATGACCATCTCTACTGAAACAACCTGCAAAAGATGTTCAAGATACATTTTAGGAGCTTTCATTGGAGTACTTTTGGAAATATTCCATTTAAATGAAAGGATTCCTTGTTTCAAAATCTTCCCCATGACCAGCACGACTATCTGAATTAATTTGGTGCTGGCAGCTCACTGTGCTAACAGGCTAAATGCAACCAGCGCGAGTCCAATAGCTCGAAACTGCGCTAACTACCAGTGATTTTGAGGTTTTAAATCCTCTCCCCATTTCTCTATTTCTAGAAAAAAGTGCTAAGAGAATGGAATTAAAATGAAGAGGATACTTAGGGCTCTTACATGGCATGGACAGATCATTGAAGGGTGTCCGGATCAACTGCACCATTGATCGGAAGCTCAGAGGTAAAATGGGTAAAATGCACTTCTCCAAATAGAAAGGTGAAAATGAATTTACTTTTTGGTCTATTTATATATTTTGAAATATTTTTCCATTATTTTATTATTTTTCCTCAATATCAGTTATGTTTGTCATTTTTGTGCAGTAACAGGACTTTATACTGTTGGTGATTATTTCTGATGCAAACGATTTTTATTTTATCTCTTTTTCTAGCTCGGTAAATGTTTGTGCTCAACTTAGTGTTCCTAAATTGAGTTCATTAATTGTCAACCAGGGCTAGTAAACTGCTGAAGTGTGGTGCATTATATGTGCCTAGGTATTTTTTTCTCACTACGTTGTGTTTAGTGTTTTATGATGTTTTTGGTTTTATGGTTTTATGTTTGAAAAGGGAAAGAACTAAGTGCTGGTGAAAAGAAGCTATTGGTTATATTAAAACAGAACAAATCCTAAACTATGGATGGAAAACAACAAATGCAAAGCTTGATAATGACTTCATTGCAAGGAAATAAATCACAACATGAGCTTGAACTTATCCAATTCATTCATTAAAGATGTGTTGGAAGAGCTTGAGAAATGGACAAGTTAAGTGTAAATGAAGTTCTCCTAAATAAACAATCAACTCACAATATTACAAAAAATGATTATTTGTAATACAGTAAGGTTTCTATTCTAGATTAACCTATGATGCTGAAGTTACCCTATTCTGCAACTTGACTTATCACTACTAGGCCTTATTCAAAAGTTTAGAGATTTTCTAGAATAATGTTTGGGAAAAAGGCTATAGGTGAATTTGTAAAAGATTTGCAGAATAATCAAAGCCTTAAACTGATATTACTGACCCCTGTTCATGTGATGATGTATCAATAAAAATTCAGAAAAAAAGTAAGTTGTAAATAATGAAGGCCGAGAGACTAATTTTGACAACTAGTACTACTTGAAATACAATGGATAACACTAGGCTAGAATGCGGTCTATCAATCTTAAAATACAGTGACTACAACTAAACTAGAATGCCATTAATCTTTTCTTGAAACAAAATGAACTGAGACTGAACTAAAGTGCTACTAATCTACTTGAAGTACAGTGAATAGAGTTAAACTAGAATGCCATTATCAAACTTGAAATGTAGTGACAGAGCTGAACTAAATGCAATCAACCTCCGGAGTGTTATAACTAAATTAACATGCAGCTAGTCTATGGAATTCTACAGCCCATCTTGTTCAATATGAATGATATTTTGGAAGAGCTTGTAAAAACAAGTCTGGTTGTATTATTCGATGCAATTGAACATAAACATAAGATTTGAAAGCAAATACAACTAGGATCTAAGATACCACAGTTGTTTCTTATTCATTGTTAATTATGTTTTGGAAGAGTTTGTAGGAGTAAGACCGGCTATGACACTTAGTGTAAACAAGCATAAATCATAAAATTTGAAAGTAAATGCAACTAAAATCTACAACACCACAGCTATGCCTTATTCATCGTGATGATATTTTGGAAGATTTTATAAGAGTAAGTCTAGCTGTGATGATTAATGTAAACAAGTATGAAACATAAACTTCAAAAACCTGCTTAAGCTAGAAATGAAAAAATGAGACTAAAATACTTATCTAAGCCATATGAACAAAGCTGCTCAGGTAGCAGGGGCCCTCTACCACCGGAGTAGCATGCAAAATCTACTTCAAGATTGACTCAGCACTTTCAATAAAATGATGCTTCTTTCATTAAAATATAAATTACTTCAAAACAGAGTGTTTTCGGACTTCTGAAATCTAGCAATCAAACAAAAAATCTAACCAGCCGTTTCTCGGTCTCCCGAGTCATACTTATAATGAAATTACATAACTACCCTTGAGAAAAATAGGGATAAGTTTCTTTCCCACTTCTAATTGAATTAAAACTCTTATTGAAGGTCTCGTACTTTGCTGCAGACAGCTGTAGAGTCCATGTCCCGGTAGAAGTCTACCTCTTGGTTTTGGTTTCCCACGTGCATAACCACCTGTAGAATTGTGCTCAGACTTTGTAGGGAGCAAGGAATGATGTGGATGAAATCTGGAATTCTCCCATATGCGTTTTTCTTTCAGATGACACCTGTAACCCATTTAAACACTAAAATAGTTGCAGAACGCGTGATCGGCTACGGAACGTCTGTATTCTGTAGCTATTTTGCAGAAAATTATTAAAACAGCAAAAAACCATGAAAATATAATATGTTAATCAATTGCATGTAACCTTTAAGCAATCCTAATCATTCTTCATTGATTTTAGGCTTATGAAGTGATAAAAGAATGATGAAATGAAGTGAAGGTTTGTAAAAGAGGAGGCAATTCTAGGGCTCAACATACCCCCACTGCAAAACTATTGCATGTCCTCATGCAATTTCATCAAAACTTTATTCCATGTGCTCTGAAACCTCTATTAGAACATCCAACTTTATCTTTCTGCTTCTTTTTGCCCTAATCTATTTTCTAATCTCTGTTAACTTTTCAGAAATTAGTTCTTCATCTTCCTCTTGTAGTGGAGTGTCAAGTTTATTTTCAATAACCATATCATTTTTTCTTCTTCTGCTCCATCAAAAGATTTGGCAAAAGATTTTGTAATATCCTTATGGAAGCCATCATATTTCTCTATAAAATTTAACCTCCCTGCTTGTTGTAGTAGCTCCTTGACTTGTGGATATCCTTCCAAATACTTGACTCCAACTGGTTCTATCCTGACAATTAGCCACATTCCTCCTCTGTGCAGATTATCTTCCTTTAAGAATTACTTTTCTATGCTTGAAGCTAGATTGACTACAGAGTCTAATGCTTTATTTTTTAAACTGTATCTCTGTGTTTGAAGATGGATTAGTTGAAGAATGATGCTTCACCCTTATAATTACCTTTCTGCACTTAGAGATGGATTGGCTGCAAAGTGTAATGGACGTGAATGGATGGAGGTAATTAAGCTATAAAGGAAAATGAAGTGGTTATGGATCTGATGGAGAATTTATGATGAACTTGTGGTGAAATAAGTGAATGATACAATCTTAAGGAGATGTGGAATAGTAGGTTGGAATGTTGGATAAGGGATATGGCCAAGATATGTTAATCAATTCGAATGATAGGTTGTTTTAGGAAACATATGATTATACACATTGTATCTATTTCATGTTTTAACTTTTTGATATTAAAATAATTTTCACAATTCACCTCAGAATTTTTGACCTTGTTAATTGTTGTGATTGATGTTGTTCCTTTGGTCCTCTTTTAGCATATTGGTCTTCAAAACAGAATCCTTCAATTTCCTGTAATCATCATCTCTTTGTAGGTTGTACAATTGTGTCAGAACTGCTGAATAAGATGTGGCTGCAACATGCAATCTATAAAAAGAAATGAAGTATGACTATGGAAGATGGATGTGAAATGTAATGGAGTGAAAGTGGAATAGGACTTGTGAAATGAAATGAAAATGGCGTGAGATGGAGTGAATGTGGAGTGGGATGGAGTGGAATTGTAAAATGAAATGAATTTTGCAATTTCTCTCAAATGGTAGATCAAACTTCCCTAAAATTTTCTGAGGTTGTTACCAATATTATTATGCATCTTCCAACGAAAAATCTCTGCCATTGGTTGCACGGATCTCCCGAAAAATGAGAAATGGTTGTAGGTGAAAGTGGCCAAATTCTTGAAGAATACACACTGAAATTTTCTGAAATTTTTTTTGTTTATTCAACCTTCCTCAATGCATTTTCCATAAACATTTCAGGACCAACGGATGCACGGTTTGAAAGTTATGATAAAATCAATTTCTGCCCTGTTTCACCCTTCATTCTGCCCAATGTTGCAACAAAAAAATACGCCACGAACTCATTTCAAGGCCGAATTGAGTGATTCAAAAGGGAAACTATGTATTTTTACCTTCTCTACTGCCACATGCTTTCAGAATTTCATTTTGATGAAGAAAAGGCGCTGCTGTGAAAAAATACTGAAATCTGTCCTAATCTGTCCATAATGCTGAAAAATGAAAATCTGCCTGAAAAACCCATCTGAAATACCCTTAAAAATTTCTTTTTTCCAAATTTTGTCTGCTTCTTACTCAATTTATCATATTCTGAGAAAACCCAGAAGCTCGGAATTTTTTTATTTCTGCTCCAATCTCTTGCAATATTTGCACCAAAACTGCCTCTGGAAAAAGTTGCAAAAAACGAAAACAGGCTGCTACAGCAATGGCTGCAGAAACTGCCACTTTCCGCAGCTATTGTTGAATTGACAAGAAGATGAACATGCTGCTACAAGAAACTAATAAAATGTACTGTTGCAAGTTGTTGTTGATTCCATAAAACCATTAGTCTTCTTCAAAGCCAACATTCATGGTACAATTATTACCATGCGAATAAATGTGTCGAATTCGAGCATGGGAAGAAATCATTGGATTACCGATCAATAATGAAAATCGTTAACCAATGCAAGACAACTCACCGATAATGTAAATGAGTGTTAAGGTACCTCAGTGCATCTTGATAGGGACGAATGAATGTGTCGAAGTCGAGTCGCCTGCAAGATTTGACAATCAAGAGACATTGTTGTATTCCCATTGTTATCAACGAGGAGGCTTGCCATTGATGAATGCAAGCTCCAAGGCACTTCAAATAATCTCTAATATTGATCACAGATAAAGTGTTGAGGTCGATGGGACAAGATCTGTTGGAAGGTGGACCTTAAGGAATTCCACATCATCCAACTCGAGCATAGAACCAAGAATGATTTGAAGAACCATGAAAGATTGAAACCATCATGAAATTGCAGAACTTATTGTGAACTTTTCTCGCCAGTTGCCTGGTTTTCAAGCAAAGCTCATGTCCAATTGCGCCAGCAAGCTGGTTTTCACAATAGGACTTATTTTTCTCTTTACTTTTTTTTTTTTCTTTTTTTTATGTCCTACTCTACTTGAAAAAGAAAATCTTGTTCAAGTATATGAATACTTCTAGTGGAACCATGACTGTAACGAGATGATAGATAAACTCATATGCAGGTTTGAAAGATACTCTTTGATATGTACCTGTATATGAGATGCCAACTGTCTTGATTTAGATGATGTCAGAAGATATTGAATAATTGAGCATTGGGATCCGATGACTGACTTGAACCAAGATTCAATGTAATCTTGTCTTCCTTGTCTTTCCTCTATCATGAAATGCAAGTCTTCGGAGATGTTATCTTCATTCATAGAATCTGGTGATAGACATGCATGAGACTTTTCAATCTCTGGTTCCAATATCTTCTCTTTATCAATAGACATCCATGATTCTTGGACCTTATCTGAGTCTTCTTCTTCTGGTTGTTGTTCTTCAATGATAGCTGGTGAATCGTTTTGCAATACCTCAAAATTGTAAGTTGATTGAGGTGTTTTATTGTTGGGGATATGAAATGGTTGTGGAGGTAGTGGAGTGGGAATGAATTTTTGGGGTGCTTGTGTGGATGATAATGGGAAAGGTTGAATTGAGGTCAAATGAGGGTGATATTGATGTTGTGGTGGAGGCGAATGGTATGAATAACATTGATGATGGTATTGAGGATAGAGAGGGAAAGATTGAGGATATGGTGGATTTCCTTTATAGGGCCTTTGCCAACTTTGTTGCCAAGATTGGTTTTGAGGTTGGGATTGAGATGCCCAAGGTTGCCAAGGCAAGGGTGTTTTCCAATTACCTTGAGGTTGTTGTGCATAACCTTGAAACTGTGCATAAGGATATTGCATCATATTGGGTTGATGAGGATGCCATAGTCCTCTTGGAGCTACATAAGAAAATTGCTCTTGTGCTTGATTTGCTCCATTATCCTTCTGTTAAATTGCCTTCAACCCTGGTAATGATGGGCAATCTTCAGTAGTATGTGATCCTGCACAAATTTTACACATTTTAATGTTATCAAGTGGACATTCATGCAAAGTATGTTTCTTTCTACATTTAGGGAAAAATATGAATGAAGCAACTTTTTTCTTGTTTTGCACTCTTAGCATGTCAGTTTGTTCATTTAAATTACCAAGAATGTTTAGCAAATTGTTAGGTTTAGTTTGACTTACCAATCCTGATGCTGACTTACTTACTTTTTCCATAAATGGATCTTGAGGGGACCTTACACACTTTGATTTTCCTCTTGATATGTTCTTGCATAGTTCACAAATTTCTTGAAATGACAATCGATAGACATCTCCTTTTCCCATAATATTAAGAAGATCAATCCATTCATCCTTTATAGCATTTAGTAGGAGAGTTTTTAATGCATCTGATCCTAAATTATGCAATTTAGATCTTTTGATATTATAAGTAAATCTCTCCACTAAACCTTCTAGGCTTTCATCCTCTTTTTGGTTCATCTTAAAGACTTCATTTCTAAGGTCATGGTGCATGCAATAACCTTTATATTTTTCCAAAAATACTCTTTTCATATCATCCCATGTCCTTATGGAATTTGTTCCTAAAGTCATGAACCATCTAAGAGCTCTAGCCTTCATTGTTGCCGGAAACAAATTCAATTTTTGCATGTGCAATGAGTAGCCATAAGATCTACAAATTATTTCAAATTCAAAAAGAAAGGTTTTTGGGTCTTCTAATCTCATACCTTTGAAGTTAGGAAGTACAAATGGATGGATGCTCTTCATTTGAACATTGATATCAGTTTCTTGAATGGGAAATCCAAAAGGATCTTCCTCATTGTCATCATCTCCATCCATTTCTTCAACCTCCTTTGTCACCTCTTCTTCTACCTACAAAAATATGAATTCATGATGTGGATGTGTGGCTCTTACTGCACCACATGATATAGTGGGTGTGGTAGGTGATTGAAGTTTTTTTTTTTTTTTTTTTTTTTTAATGTAAGAAATAAGGTTACCTAGTTACACTTCCCCGGCAACGGCGCCAAAATGTTTGTGCTCAACTTAGTGTTCCTAAATTGAGTTCATTAATTTTCAACCAGGGCTAGTAAATTGCTGAAGTGTGGTGCACTATATGTGCCTAGGTATTTGTTTCTCACTATGTTGTGTTTAGTGTTTTATGATGTTTTTGGTTTTATGGTTTTATGTTTGAAAAGGGAAAGAACTAAGTGCTGGTGAAAATAAGCTATTGGTTATATTAAAACAGAACAAAGCCTAAACTATGGATGGCAAACAACAAATGCAAAGCTTGATAATGACTTCATTGCAAGGAAATAAATCACAACATGAGTTTGAACTTATCCAATTCATTCATTAAAGGTGTGTTGGAAGAGCTTGAGAAATGGACAAGTTAAGTGTAAATGAAGTTCTCCTAAATAAACAATCAACTCACAATATTACAAAAAAATGATTATTTGTAAGACAGTAAGGTTTCTATTCTAGATTAACCTATGATGCTGAAGTTACCCTATTCTGCAACTTGACTTATCACTAATAGGCCTTATTCAGAAGTTTAGAGATTTTCTAGAATAATGTTTGGGAAAAAGGCTATAGGTGAATTTGTAAAAGATTTGCAGAATAATCAAAGCCTTAAACTGATATTACTGACCCCTGTTCATGTGATGATGTATCAATATAAATTCAGAAAAAAAAGTAAGTTGTAAATAATGAAGGCCGAGAGACTAATTTTGACAACTAGTACTACTTGAAATATAATGGATAACACTAGGCTAGAATGCGGTCTATCAATCTTAAAATACAGTGACTACAACTAAACTAGAATGTCATTAATATTTTCTTGAAACAAAATGAACTGAGACTGAACTAAAGTGCTACTAATCTACTTGAAGTACAGTGAAAAGAGTTAAACTAGAATGCCATTATCAAACTTGAAATGTAGTGACAGAGCTGAACTAAATGCAATCAACCTCCGGAGTGTTATAACTAAATTAACATGCAGCTAGTCTATGGAATTCTACAGCCCATCTCGTTCAATATGAATGATATTTTGGAAGAGCTTGTAAAAACAAGTCTGGCTGTATTATTCGATGCAATTGAACATAAACATAAGATTTGAAAGCAAATACAACTAGGATCTAAGATACCACAGCTGTTTCTTATTCATTGTTAATGATGTTTTGGAATATTTTGTAGGAGTAAGACCAGCTATGACACTTAGTGTAAACAAGCATAAATCATAAAATTCGAAAGGAAATGCAACTAAAATCTACAACACCACAGCTATGCCTTATTCATCGTGATGATATTTTGGAAGAGTTTATAAGAGTAAGTCTAGCTGTGATGATTAATGTAAAAAAGTATGAAACATAAACTTCAGAAACCTGCTTAAGCTAGAAATGAAAAAAACGAGACTAAAATACTTATCTAAGCCATATGAAAAAAGTTGCTCAGGTAGCAGGGGCGCTCTACCACCGGAGTAGCACGCAAAATCTACTTCAAGATTGACTCAGCGCTTTCAATAAAATGATGCTTCTTTCATTAAAAGAGAAATTACTTCAAAACAGAGTGTTTTCGGACTTCTGAAATTTAGCAATCAAACACAAAATCTAACCAGCCATTTCTCGGTCTCTCGAGTCATACTTATAATGAAATTACATAACTACCCTTGAGAAAAACAGGGATAAGTGTCTTTCCCACTTCTAATCGAATTAAAACTCTTATTGAAGGTCTCGTACTTTGCTGCAGACAGCTGTAGAGTCCATGTCCCGGTAGAAGTCTACCTCTTGGTTTTGGTTTCCCACGTGCATAACCACCTGTATAATTGTTCTCAGACTTTGTAGGGAGCAAGGAATGATGTGGATGATGTCTGGAATTCGCCCATATGCGTTTTTCTTTCAGACGACACCTGTAACCCATTTAAACACTAAAATAGTTGCGGAACGCGTGATCGGCTACAGAACGTCTGTATTCTGTAGCTATTTTGCAGAAAATTATTAAAATAGAAAAAAACCATGAAAATATAATATGTTAATCAATTGCATGTAACCTTTAAGCAATCCTAATCATTCTTCATTGATTTTAGGCTTATGAAGTGATAAAGAATGATGAAATGAAGTGAAGGTTTGTAAAAGAGGAGGCAATTCTAGGGCTCAACAGTAAACATTTACGAAAAAGGAACCCCCCTCAAGTCAACTTTCAGCTCTTTTCTAATTCTTGAAAAATGAAAATATTGTTGAGTACTTGTCATTTCAAACTCATTAAATTGAATGAATCGACGTGGTCTCAGTGTATGTTTACCCCTTTTTCGGGTTGAGATTCACTATTTACGAAGAAGAATACCTTGATCAAGCATGGTTAAGAGGTTGTCTAGAATATTGTTTTCTACGTTTTTGGATTCAAGAGACGATTTACGAAAAGGGACATGATGGATTTTCCTTTTTGTTTCTTTTCAAACTCCTTAAACATGAAAATTTACCGAGTAACCCTTTATTAGACTTGTTAAAAATTAAATGAAGAAAGACTTGTCACCATGACAAGACCGAGTGCCTCCTTCCTAGGGCTCGTTAAACTTACTAGGATGGATTCATTCGAAGAATGAATTTACACGGTCAACATATGTTATCCTCTTCACATTGGCTATCAAAAATAAAGAGGTACTCATTAACAATAATGGGGGGAAATTGAAAGTGAACATCCTATGTGTATTTTGGGCAGCTTATCACCCTTGAACATGACACTCATTTGCAGTTCGTGTTGGGTTGGGGACATCCTACATTTGTCACTTTGCCTCCATGGGTTTGGGAAATCCGTTTACCTATCATTTGATTACCAAATTTTTTCAACATGACCTCTGATCCTATTTGAATCAAATGTTGCCACACTCCAGAGTCGTGTCACCAATATGTTCAAGAGAAGTATTTTTTTTCAAACATCCTTTGCTTATCTAACCTCCTCTGTTAAAATCTTGAATCCCTCCTATCATCTTGAGATATATGTTGTTTCGTGTTGATGATGTGGGAATGATCTGAATAGGAATATTAGTATTGTTATGCTAAGATTTTTTTCAAAATATAAGAATTTGTGTATAAGGTTTGTCCTCCAAATAGCAAGTATAAGTAGGTGGTGTTAAATGTTTTTGGTGAATTTTTGTTTATGAATTATGTCATATGACATCACACATGGAATGAAAACATATAAGCATAAATCAACACTAGCAAATACTGAAGGAGGAACACCCTTCCTGGGCTATATCTCCTTGGATCAGCTCTATGGCTTGATCCCTTCTCATTAATCTCAATGAATGAAACAAGGACTACATCAAATGTTGAACAAAGGAATGATAAGTTTCTCCTACAAAGAAACATACTGATACAAGAACATCAATCCATAAGCATGCTAACCTTTATTCAAGCATGTAACAATCATTAATCATTAGGCATCTTACACCAAGATCCTAAACTCGAGGTTCAAGAGCTACAATTGCACCACATACACCATGTAGCACATGAATAAAACTCTCCTTCAATAACATAAAGAAGAAATAATCAGAATTTACAACACCAATAAATTTGTTGCTTCAGAAAGAACATGAAGAGGAGACAACCCCTGCAGGTCCATTTTCAGCATCAAACTCCTCCATGAGTTGATTGAACACCATGGTTGATCATGGCACCCTTTGGATTAAACCTACAAAAAAATCCTATCTAGAGTGCTCTATGGCTCCTGAGACCTATTCCATTGAGTCCTGCATGCTAAAAAATGGTACCTTAGCCTCTTTCTACTTCCAATTTGGTCTAAAACTCCATAAGTTATGACTTCTCCAAGTTTGTCCACAATTTCCTGCAAAAATTTAGCTAACTAAAGTTAACTCTAACTAGCAGGCACCAAAAATAGCATTTCCGTCGGATTTGGCAGACCTGCCAACTTAACCATCCTATTATTGGTTAATTAAACCCACTTAATTGTTATTTAACCTCCTGATTAGTGCTAATTGGTGCCCCATTAAAAATCTGCATTAACTTAATAAAGTGGGATTAGTGGTTAATTAATTACAGATTAGAGGTTAACAAGTGCACTTAGGGATAAGCACTCTTCCTTCTCTGTCGTGGTCATAGGTGTTGGTCTCATGGATGAGGGGCTAACCCACGAGGCTCGGCCCCTCTCCCCCCATCAGTGTTTTAACTATAGTTTAAATAAATGCGGAGAACATTATGGTTAAAACATACGGTGTAGGCGGAGTGGTAATGCAACATGTTAGTTGTGCGGAGGTCTCATGTTCGACCCCTGCCCGGTCCTCCGATCCATAACAAATTTTTTAATGCACCATTAGGGGCGGAATGTGGTAGCCCCTGGATACACCATGTGTCTCCTCTTCATTGGCCTTCTCAAAGCCAATACAAAACTGCCAACACACCAAAAATTCGAACCAATCAACAATTGCCACTTGGTAATCTCTCATTAGCTAGAGGAAAGCGTTGACCGAACTTTGACTTTCCCATTAACCTGCACAGTCAGCATGCAACATCAGCAGTTGGGACTGTTGACCGGGCTCCCTGACTATACATGTTTTTAGAAAATTTTCTTGTTTATAATAATGGACAGGGCACGTTTCTGGGAGAATATGGTGTCAGTTTCGCACGAAACAAGTTTAGCCAAATTTAGGACGATGAGCACTATACGACCGTTCAAATTCCAAACCAATCCAACAATTTTGATTTTTGAAAAAAAAATAGCTCTTGATCAGGGAATCATTATGGCCCTCCTTCGATGAATCACTTCCTGTTGAATTCAGCTCATTATCCAAGAAGGTGATTTAGAAACTTATTTTCAGTACCTTGGAGCTTGCATGCTTCAATGGAAATTTCCTCGTGTTCGATGTCAGGTTCACATCATTGGCCCTCGATCGAATGATTCTGCAAGTGTTCAACTTCAACACATTTATTCACACTTGTAGATTGTGTTGTTGTACCTTGAGGTCCATCATCATTATTAGTGGTCTCTCTCGTGCCTGTTAATGGTTTTCATCATTGACCGGTAATCAGGTGGTTTCTACCATGTTCGACACCAACACATCTATTCACATGGCTAGATTTATACATTGGGTTGATTGAGATCGTAGTGAACACCCAGGGTCACCTCTAATTTTAATGGAGGCTGCATGGAATTATTGAGTATTCATGATTCTATACAAGATACTATCTATACGAATGGCTACATCCATACCGCACATCCATTTCTATGATCTCTTTAGACAAATGGTTGCGACCATGCTGTAGGTTTATGTGTTATTTGATGCCTAGTGCAGAGTTATGTGGTTAGGAATATTCATACCATAGATGTCATATATTGTAATATGTTTGATTTGGTAGGCTTCCTAGTGGTGATCTAATTTCTTTGCCTTGGTTCATAATAATTTCATCCATCACTCCCCATTATGCCTTCATGCTTTAGGGGGCATCTATTACATAGTAATTTTTCACCTTGCTCATTTCTCATCCCTGATCCTAAAATGCCCCATGATAGACCCTATGTAATGTTTCCACCATGAAGAACTATGTTAAGACATCCTCTGAAGATTCAAAGAAAACTGCCTTGGAAGATTACTGAAGAAACTTGGTCAAAATCCTAGTTTTCTGGGTCAACGCGTTTCATGGTGTCATGCTCGCGCTAATGTCAGATTGACAGTTCTGACTTAGCATTGTCAGTGCCCTTATTTCTTGAAAAACTGTGATGATCCCTTTATGGTAGTGTTTCCTCAATTGACAGTTCTCACTTAGTGCTACCAGCGCCCTTATTTCTTGGAAAACCGCGTCGTTCCCTTTCTGGCAGTGTTTCCTCAAATGGAGGAGAAGCTTCGAACTCTAGAAGCTCCAGGGCGGCGAGTTGGTTGTTAAACGGTGGTGATAGAGTCGAGCTCTCTGATTTTAGAGCTTTGACTCATCCATGGGGATTTATACCTTAGAAAGTGGACCTTCCTCCTCCTTTCATGGGTTGCCAACCTCTTTTCCCTTCCTATAAATTCATGCCCCTCTTTCCACTAATGTTAGTCCTAGTTGGTCATTGTTGAGTTAGTTTGAGCTCTCGTTCCCTTTATATTCTTGCATTGAGATAATGCCTAAGTGTTCATGAGAAGGAATGGTTTAGAGCTTCAATTAAGGACTCGGATTTTCACCAAAGGGAGGCCTCCAACATCAAGGCATCGGTTGTAAGCTTTTCCTTTTATATTTATCAATAAAAACATCTAGTGTTTTCTTTCTATATTTGTCTAATATTTTAAGCAAATATTCTGGTACTCCTTGATCTGCTAGATAGCTATTGTTTATGATTATTATGTATTGGATTACATTTGTTTTTGCCTCTTGATCATTTGTAGGTATTCGTGTGCCATTAGTAGCAAGGAGCGAATCTAAAAGGATCACGGATCAAAGTCATCATCAATGGGTTCGAACGTAGCATTGGGAAAAAAGTACTTCTATCTCTTTTCTTATCGAATTATGAATGTTAGTTAAGAAAGATTTGCATTAGAACATATCTCATGTTCTAGACCCACTCTAGGGCTAGAGAGATCGTCTCTCTCTGCAGAAGGGATTTATCTTGACAACAAATGGTTATCACAAAAACCTCCAAGACCTAATGAATTAATGGTACCATAACATATAAACAAGGAATCTGAATGTATTGCCTAAACGGTGTACCATAACATAAAAATAAGGAAATTGAATATATTGCCTAAGCAGTGAGGAAGAGAAGTGACTAGGTACCCCTCACCTAGCTTAAAGTATTATATACATCATTTGAGACACATAGGCAACATTATTTGGGAATGTATAATGGGAACAACTCCCATAACAACAACTTGAATATGAAATAACTACACAAGGGAAAAAAAATGTGTTTGTTATGTGGAGTAGTGACAATTTCTATCTCACAATTGTCTAATGGTCATGTGTTGTATGTTTATTCATTTAATCTATTTGATCCTATTCAAATAAGATTTTGTTAAGTTTCAAAATATATTTAAAGTCTAAGATATATCTCAGATTTTGTTCTTACCCCATTTTCTTAAGTTTTCAAATGTGCTGCATTGAAAGCCAATAAACTTGTACTTTTTAATTTCATATGAAGATATAAAAAGTATGTTTTTTCTTTTATAAAAATAACAAATAAAAATAAATAAATTCTAATTTTACAAAATTCTAATTAATATTTACAAAATAAAAATTAATTTTAAATATCGTTTCGAAATTACTATATCAATAAGAATAAAATTAAAAAATAAATATAAAAAATAATAATCTATTTAGTGTAAATTTATTATTATTTTAATTTTTTGTTATTTAAATAAAAGTTTTAAAATTAATAAACCTAATGGTGGTTCATGTCAGAAAATTTTGCTCAAATTTATCACTTCCCTAATTTTATTAGGTTGATGAAATTTTCAAAATAATAGCATATAACGTAAGAAGGAAAATGATGATAAAGAATAATTTTCCATATAAGGAGAAAAATGCTAATGAATTTTATAATTTTCGCACGTTTGTCATTTATCACTGAGTCACAGAAATACCCATGGATGAAGAACTATCGACATATTAACTTTATAAAACAGTAAATATATATGAATGATAAAAATGTGAAAATTGGAAATAAGTGTGAAAATAATACTTTGAAAGGAGGATACATGACCACAAAAGAACTGCATCTCGAAGCACTTGGTCAAGAAGGTGCTTGGCCGCTGGAAATTGCCTTTTTCCTGTCAACCGCAACTGTTTGACATTCTGGCACAAATACCCAAACACAAACACTATATTAATCTATTAACATTAGTAACGGCTTCCATTCCCGGCTGATGGCTTCCAGGCTTTTGGTTCCCTCCATGGCTGCGCTTCGAGGTCGCTGAGATTAATATGGTGTTTTTCCAACAATAAGGCCTTTCCAGTTGCGGGAGTGAATGGCTTTTCCAGAATAGCAAGTCTGGAACTATACCTGATATAGTTTTTATAGTGGTCTAATTTTGGATAAGACTATGTATGTCTGAAAAATTAAAGTTAATGTTGTCATCAACTACTTATAAATCACTAATTTTAATGTAACTATATTGTTGTGCAATTTAAGGAATCAATCTACTACAAATCACCAATTTTTTTGCAATAATATTGGTGTGCAGTATAAGGAATGTCTGTTATTATTATTATCCAATTTTAAGGTTATTTGATCAAATTGGTATATAAGATTTCTTTTTTGTGGAACAAGAAACTTATCTCTCAATACAAGAATTTGACTACTAAATCTGCAAAACATACATACTCTACCCCAGTTTTAAACCTATAACTTCTTAAAAAAAAACATACTCTTAACCATTACTTTATTTTACATAATTTTCACTTTATTTTACATAATTTTCACATTCAGTCTACATATCCCAACCAAAAAAACAAAACAACCAGAAAGCAGCACAGAATGGACTTCTGCTCATAAATTATGTTTTCTATGTAAAACACTTCTCACCTTCCAGGTCAGCAGCGATAACAATGGTGGCCGTTCTGATGGCCAAGGTTGGAATCAAAAGCATGGAAACCATTGGCCGCGAGTGTAAGCTGTTACCAATATTAATGATTAGCAGAGTCTGTATTTTTGTGAGAGAGTGTTGCACAAATAAATAGGGCCGAAGGGCCTTGTCTACCTAGTGCTTCAAGATGCCATCTTTTGTTTTGAAGTGTGTACTAATTCATTTTTAATATATTCACGCTTTTACTTCCTTGTAGAGTTAGTCTGCCAGGTTCAATGAAGAATGTCCTCAATGTTCCGTTACCAAAAATGCATAATTAGGTCATCGTTTGGCCATTCCCAGATTTCCAATTTCAACTAAATACGGCACCATTTTCTCTTTCATGGGTTTTTATTTCAACCCAAGAGAAATAAATGAATATAGACTTTTGATGGGTTTTTATTTCAACCCAAAAGAAATCACTGGAAAATTTTCCAAAAAATAACACTTAAAACTACTCAACCATTTTCTCTTTCCCCGGTTTTAATTTCAACTGAACAATAAATAAATCAGATACCCACTTAATCTACTTCTGGCGAGAATGTTGTCCTCTTACATGTAAGGTCGTTGAAAAAATTAGCAAAAAGTATCAATATCTTCTGGATACACGGCAACATATATTCTCTTTCCCCGGTTTTAATTTCAACTGAACAATAAATAAATCAGATACCCACTTATTCTACTTCTGGCGAGAATGTTGTCCTCTTACATGTAAGGTCGTTGAAAAAATTAACAAAAAGCATCTTTATATCTTCTGGATACACGGCAACATATGTTTAAGGCGAGGTTGAGTTTTTATTGTCGCTTATGATACTTGCGAGAATGAGATTGAAACATTCTGGTAGTTGGTCTCTTTAGGTGGCTATTGTGATAGTGGTTAGCTGAGAGTGTTATGCCGGATATATTGTGAACTTAACTTAGCCTGAACAGCTATAACTATTTTTTTTAATTAGATTATCCATAAAACCACATCACTTAAACTAATCTATCAAAAATGCTTAGCCCAATAAGATTCGAGAACCAAACTGCCAAACATTTGATAGTTTCACTTCATTATATTTATATTCACTTAAAATAACTTGTTAATATAATTATATTTTTAATTTTAATTTATTAATTAAATTTTCAAAAATGTTATTGATTTAGTAATTTTATTTTTTATTTAAGCTTGTGAGGAATTTTTTATTCATTTTTTTTAAAATGCAAGTTACATCCATAATTCAAATGGTTAGATGACTTTAATATGCAAGTGGAAAACTAGATATGTTGGCCACCTAATTGCATTATAACTTGTCATCCAAAAACAGAAAAGTTTGAAATTGTCAAACAAAGTTATATATGTCTGAGTGTCTTTAAGCCTTCTAAAGTCTAAATAACTAAAACAAGATATCATAATTTGGAGATCCTTCATCTATTCAAAACAAAATTTAAAACCAACACTAAACCTAACAAGCTGCACGGAAAATGTTTCTCAATGCGGCTAAGGCAGACATTTTGCTGTTGAATTTGAAACTGAATACGTTGAAATTCTTTATGAATCTCCTCTAGACCAAGATCATTCTTGGAAGAGCCAGCTAAAGGACTCATCAAATCTCTTGCCGCAATATTCTTCATCAACTAGTATAAATAGACAGTCTGTTTATATTTAGATGACCGACCTCTGGAGTGTCCAGGATCCGACACCAAGTCTCACCATTCCTCCATATATATCTCTGCACCTGCTACCTATTCGTTTCATTATGCTTCCCAACCCGATATTAACTAACGAACCTGAGACGATGTTCCTGTCTAGTATGACTGACGGAAATCCCGAATGAGTTTGAAAGTGGATTTGTAGCCTCTGCCCCTAGTTTAGCAAGGCTAGGATGGGTTTCTTCCCCTATGTTGCCTTGTATTTCTTCTGCCCCCACGACCTCCACTAATCTAGGAGCATTTGGCGGAGGAGGGGCATACCATGTTGCTATTTAACCAAACACTCTAATGAAATGAAACCTGAGACAGTAAGCCAAGACCTCTAGCTTGAAACAATTAACAATCTTAAGGTCTTGGTGCACACACTGCAAATATAACTTGTAAGGATACCACAGTATAAATCCATATAATAGTGAGCATCATAGCCAAAACCCAAAAATTTTCTCTAGATATGAAATGGGTATGTTGCAAGAGGCTAGAAACATTAATCCAGGGCTCACCAAGCCATCTCAAGGAAAAAAACTGAGTTGATTCAGGAGATTCTTAACAACCATGAAGAACAACAAACAAACAAGGCAATAAACACAGGCATCCATGCAAGAGATACATGTTGAATTTCATACCAAAGTAATCGATTACATCCCCATGTGACATAACAAGGTTCCAAAATAAACAGAAATAATTTTACAATGTTCGCACAACCCATCATAAAAAAAAAAACCTTATCCTCTGTGGTTGTTGATTGAAGAAACGCAATTCGTATTTTCCACAGTATGAAAAAAACTTGGTCAACATTTTGAATCCCAATGGGGATCCACCTTCAAGAGAGATTGTGAATGAGAGCTTGAGAGGAGAACAGACCAGAGATAAACAGTGAAAAACCTAATTAGATTAAGGGAGTCGACTGTTCAGATAAATATAATTTTATTTACATATAATTTCTTATTAATTTTTAATTGATTTAATATTTATTAATTTTTACAATTTGTCCTAAAGACGGATCCCCTTTGGGATTTGAAACGTCAAACAAGTTTTGTTCATATAGTGGAAAATTTGAATTATGTTTCTTCAACCTTATACTCCCAGAATTCACGGATGGATTTATGGCTAACTTCAGCCATTAAATAATTAACACCTCCCCATCGATAAGACAAATGAATTCGGTTCTCAGGGGAGGGGAGATAAGATAAATTTAATAAAATAACATACTCACTATTGCTGGCAATAGTGAGGAGGGAACCTTCTTCCCGAGGGTGGTGACCCATGAGAATATCCTTCATGATCTTCCCCAAGCCTACCAAGATCTTTGTGACCATTCCAAATATGACAAAAATAGCTATTTCCCCTAAAATCTCATATATACCATCATAAAACTCCATTACGAAAGTGTCCCTTCTTCATTCCCTTGAGACATTAATTCTCTGCATGTGTGGTGCCACTTTGCACTCAAGAAAAAATGTGTGAGGGTTGTAACAAGACTGCCCTCCAACCCTTCCTTTCATATCAATAATCATGGCCCATATCTCGAAGGGTCCCACCTGACAGCTCACACCTCGATCAAGTGTAGTAATCTGATCTTTTTAATTATTAATAAGTTTATTTTAAATTCTATCATATGAAATAATAATTCCTTTCAAAATTAATATAAAATGTGAATACAAATTATCTTTTTTCTTTAAATTCATTTTATATTTATTAATTAAACAAATTAAGTTGCGGGGTAGCAAGTCCCTGCCTAGAGCTAGGCGAGCCCTTCATCAATGACCTCCTCGCATTTTATAAGTTCAAGAATCTCTAGAAAGTGAGCTGTATAGAGAGCCTCCATGCCATTGTCATTGAAAAACCTTATGATATGTCAATGTGGAAGCTTCGCTCTTTTGCCTCTATTCATACCACATGATTTTTTATTAACCTGCATATTGTACTTAAGAATCCATTTACTATCAAATACAATCATGCATCTTCATACTCTACCATCTTGAAGAGAAACTGAGGTAGCTCGAGCTATCCAGCTAAATTAGTTTTGCAGTGGTGAGACATGCTGACATACTAAACCCATGTTTCAAGGAGGCAATAGTGATGCTTTCCTACATTATCTCTATGTTGATGTGTTGTAAGTTAAACATTTCACAAATATTATAAATGACTATTGTATTACAAATGCTTTTATAAATGTTGATTATGTTTTCAATTCCTTGATTTTAATTGTGTGTGTTCCCAATGTAAACAACAAAATGTTGAAGAAGAACCATTGGAAAATGGAGACTTGCACTCAGCTATTATAGCTGCAGATAGTGAGGTGAAACTAAAACTTGTTCAAGAAAAGGTGGAAAATTGGAAAAGGAATTGTCTTGGGCAAGAGACAATGCAGATGTTTCCACAAAAGAGCTTGAAGAGCAAGTTCTTTGCTCAAAGAAATGTTGAATAAAGATGAAACAAAAAGAGATGATGCTCTTTCAAACCAAAAAATATTGAATACCTTTCAATTGGAAGTCACAAGACTGAAAAGTGAACTTGGTGACTCCGAGTCAAAGGTGATGTAACTCAAGGAAGATGTGAGAACAATATAATGGAAATTATAGCAAACGACCAAAAATTATCTGGCACTAAAAGAAAGAGAAGAAGAATTGCAAGAACATCTTGCAATTTTCGAGTTGAAGACAAAAGAAGTAGAAGAGAAGCTCATCATGCAATCTGAGCTTCTCCATGGAGATATGGAATCCAGGGCACTAAAGGAGGATGAGATGAATGATCTAAGAGCTAAATCACATAAATTAGATGTAGTTTTAGTATGTTCCGTGGAGAAAATTGTATATTTAAAGGGCCAGTTGAATTTTTCTATGGATAAGGTTGAATAATATGAGAAATTACTCAGAGAAAATGAGGAATGTGCTTCAAATTATTTTTAAAGTGTTGCGAAATTCGAGAACCCATCTGCCATGTTTGAGTCAAGGATAAAGGATATTTGTTTGTAGCTTCGCTTCAAGAAGAGATTCAAACTCTTTCTGAAAATATTTCCATGAATGCTCAAACACAGGAGGTACTTAAGGAAACACAATCAATTTTTTCTATATTTTATGAAGAGCTAAGAAATTCATGAGATAAAACTTCGAAATTTGAGAAAAAACCGAGGACAGCGGAAGGTGTCATAGAATAATTCAATAGAAGTGTGAATTTACATCAAGAAGTTGAAACTGAAATGAAAGAGGCTATTTCAGCTTTGGAGAAAATGTATACAACTTATGAAAATAGCCTTATGCTTAAATTGAATGAATTGAATGACTTGAACAATAAGGATAATTTGAAATGGGGAAAGATTAATTCATTGGAACTACAAGGAGATTTGCAAAATGAAACATTAACGCATGTAGATCTTGAAGCTACTGTGGCTACTGTTAGTGATAACATATCTCAACTTGAGGAGTTGAATGCACATTTCCAAGATGAGGTCAAGGGCTCTGAAGAAAAGATTAATGCTCTGACATATTCTCTGGAGAAATATTTAGTCAGGAATGAAGAGATGGAGCAGAAGTTGAAGTCCATTCAAGATAGCTCCTGAGAACATGAGTTACAAGCTAGTGCCTCGAGACAAGAAACCTTGAGCCTAAAGATTTAATTTCCATTTCTCACGATAAGCACGAGGACACTAAAAATAAGTTAACGGAATTTGAATCACTACTTAAATTGGAAGTGAAAAGGATTTATGAGCTCAAATAATAGCTAACATTGGCAGAAGCAAAGAACATTGAGGTTGAAACTGAACCAAAAAAAAATTCTGAGTAGGTATCTGAACTCAGAGTGAATCTCGAGGACACATTAGTAATAGTTGAGGGTCTATGACACATCTTAATGATAAAATTTCTCAAATTGATAAATCAAATGCACATATGTAGAATGAGGTCAAAGTATTTGAAGAGAATATCAGTGCTCTAACATCTTCATTAGAGAAATCTTCAACCAAGAATGAAGAGATGGAACATAAGTTGAGTTCCATTCACAATAGCTACTCTGAACTTAAGTTACAAGCTAGTAACTCAAGGCAAAGAAACATTGAGCTTGAAGATTTAATCGCCATTTCTCATAGTAAACATGAGGAAACTTCTAAGAAATTACTGCAAAAGGAAGAGCAAAGGAGCTTCAAGCTTAAAGAACAGCTAAAGTTGGCATAAACAAGGTGCATTGAGACTGAAACTGAAGCAAAAAAAAAAAATTTGAGCAGTCATCTGACCTCAGAATAAAGCTAGAGGACATATTAGTAGAAATTGAAGCTATTGTGGCTCTGCTTAACGATAAAATATCTCAACTTGAGGATTCAAATTCCAATTTCCAAAATGAAGTCAAAATATCTAAATATAATATCATTCTTTTTACATCTTCATTAGAGAAATCATTATCCAAGAACGAAGAGGTGGAGCAGCAATTGAAGTCCATTCAAGATCACTCCTTAGAACATGAGTTACAAGCTAGTACATCAAGGAAAGGAAACCTTGAGCTCGAAGATTTAATTTTTGTTTCTCATAGTAAGCACAAGGACACTGTAAAAAAGTTAACATAATTAGAATCACTATTGGAAATGGAACAACAAAGGGCATGTGAGATCAAAAAATAGCTAAACTTTGCAAAAACAAGGTGTACTAATATTGAAACTGAAGAAAAGCAATTTTC
Organism: Pinus albicaulis; assembly: GCA_034641835.2. NCBI lineage: Eukaryota > Viridiplantae > Streptophyta > Pinopsida > Pinales > Pinaceae > Pinus > Pinus albicaulis. The sequence continues at coordinate 47,262,292 of CM076572.1, forward strand.
CAGAGTAGGTATCTGAATTCATAGTGAATTTGGAGGACACATTATCAAGAGTTAGGGAGATCGAAGTGATGGAAGTTACATCTAGAGAAAAGGAACAAGAGCTAGAGGAAATCTTAAAATTAGACAAAGAAAAAGTTGACAGCTCAGCTAAAAGGCTACTGGAAGTAGAGAACTTAGTCAATGATTTACAAGTTAATTTTAAGGAAACACATGATATATTAGTAACTCTTCAACTATATCTGAAGGGTTCTAGTGAGAGAGAAGGTGAACTTCATGCCAACCTTAAGAAACTAAAGAACATTGGCAGAAATGAGTATTGTAAAAACAACAACAGAAAGGTGCATAGAGCTTGAACAATTGCTTGATTATGAGATGGTGATGCTGAAAAAAGAATGAAGAACTCAAGGAACAACTAAAGTTGGCTGAAATGAGGTGTTAAGATATTGAAGATAAGTCAAAAAAAAATTATGAACGGATATTTTATCTTAGAGGAAAGTTGGACCAGTCATATACTAGAGTGATGGAGCTTGAGGCCATATTGTTGACTTCAAGTCAAAACTTAGAAGGAACGGGAATTTGAAGAAAGCTTGAGTATAGAAAAATAAAACATAACCAGAGGCGAAGACATTGCAAATAATTCTTGAGTGAATGACTTGCTAAATTTAAGAACCTAGTAGAGGTTCTCCAACAAAATTATAAGGAAATGCAAGATAAAATAGATTAGCTTGAGTTAGATCTAGAGGGTGCTAATATAAGGGAAACTAAGCTTTAGGACAAGATGACAGACACTATACAACAATTGACCGAGAAATAAATCATTACAAAACAATCAGGAGAGAGGGGCCTAGATCTTGAACAATTATTACATGCAGCAGAGCAAAGAAACCATGAGTTGGAAGAGCAGCCGACTTTGTCAAAATAATGGTGTACCAAAAATGAATCCAAAGAAAAATAAATATCTGAGCAAGCATCTGAATTGAAATTAAATCTAGAAGATTCCTTGGAAAAAGTAATGGAACTAGAAATTGTGTTATCAACTTCAAGTCAGAAGGAACATGAACTAAAGGAAATCTTGAATGCATAAAAAGAAAAAACTACCAGCTTAGAATAAATATCAAATAACTCCACTGAAAGGAAACTTGAGCTTCAGAGCCTTGTTGACATTCTGCAATTTTATGCCAAGGAAGTACATGATAAATTTTTTGTACTTGAATTGGATCTAAAGAGTGCTAGCTTGAGAGAAGTTGAGCTTCAAGTCAAGTTGAAGGAAGACAAGGAACAATTGGTAGGTTGGGAAACTAATATAAGGCTAGCATCAACTGGGAGTTTGGATCTTCAACAATTACTGGAATCTTAGGGCAAGTAAATAGAAGTGAAGTTTCATGAAGCATAGGAAAACTATATGCGTGCATATTTGGAAGCAAAGATCTTGCGTAATTAATGTATGTGAAAACTCAGCACATAATTAATGGCCATTCCTCTGGCCACATATGATGGTTGTGGCTAATTAGTCAAGGATACAAAATTTAAATAGAGCACCAAGTAAGGCAACGATTTTTTGACAATAGAATGTGAATTATATATCTATATAATGGACCTTTGTTTTATGTAAAGCATATCACATCAAGCATTCAAGATGTTTGGTTGTAGCATGATATTGCAAGGTCAAAATACTATCAATTTGTTCTATTCAATGAATTATCACCTATGTGAGACTCCAAATTCAACGATTTAAACTATGTTACATCTCCCATTTCAACCACAAACTTATAATGGGTCATGCATATCCAACATGACAAAAGAGAAAGACATCCAAAAAATGTATGTATGCTTACTTAGAGTGCATTATTCAGCTTGCAGTCTGCCACTTACTTCCAGACCAACATGTCAAACCAAGATACTCTAACAATTGTACAAAATTGTAATTAAGTGAAAATTATTTCCTTCATGATCAACTAAGACAGTCCTAGTCATACTTTATTAGAACTCAGAAATTTTAGTATTTCCTTCATGATCAACCAAGACAGTCCTAACATTTATGGTGTAATTTGTAGTGGGAATATTATACCCTTGTCCAAGAATGAAATAAGGAATAACTAAATTCCCAAGGAGCAATAACAAAAACATAGTGTTTATCTCATAATACTAGCTCTAAAATCAATATACAAACATTTAATATTAAGGCTGCTATGCATACATGAATACATTCATTGTCACATTTCATCAAACAGTTGAATGAAAATTTATGTGGGAAAATTAGTGATGGTGGTTAACATGACATTTCAAGGTCACGGTTTGAAATTAATATGGAATAGTAAGTGTGCATTGTCATTCACAAAAGAATAAGGGTTTTCACTTGCAAACATAATGTTTAAATTTTATTTAAACATAGCCTTAAAATTTATCACATAGTCATGACACATTTCATTCAGCCATTTCAACAAGCAATTAGCATACAACCTACAATTCTCTAGGTATGCACAACAATACATACTATTCTTAGCATTGGTATATGATGCAATGAATTATTAAGTGCTTCAAACATAGGATCAAACTTTTAAGATCAGCGTGTAAGCAATATTTCAGAGGGTTTGGTTTACCCCATGCCCTACCTTCTTCCGGCTCTCAAAATCCTTTACTTCATCACCTTTGAAAGTAGCTTTTACCAACTTTGTCCTTATTCTATAGACATGGAGAGAATTGGGGTTCCCTAGGAAATCTTACAAATATACATTCAACTACCTATTGTAGCTATATACAGTGAAGGCTTGCAGAGTTACAAGATTTGATGACTTGCTTGCAAAAGAATGTGGGACAGACCTGACCTAAAATATTGTTGCGGTAATCCTTCCTGAAAGCGCCTTGGATTGCGAAATTCATTAATATTAATTCATGCCCCACAATAACAGCTTGTCGTGGAAGAGACCCCTCACTTCAAGGACTATGGTGGCACCCACGTCCTTTTCCCTACATGATTTCCCAAGCACCCTACCTACATTCTCAGTGTGCCTTAGTTACGATTCGTTGACTACATAAAAAAAATACAGGAACATTGCATGTTATTAGTGAAACCGATGATTGACATAAATACTATACACAAGTAAACCAAGAATTGAAATGAAAAAAAAAAATTGAAGGAATAGGGATTTGGTGAGAAACCAACAACAAAGTGTGGTGCATATGTCAGAACAAATGATCTCAAAACAATAGGGTGAGTAGCGTTTGAATTTTTCTAAATGGCTCAGGATCCAGAGATTTAATAAAATATTTTCATAAAATCTAACACATTTTCTTAAATTTCCCCAAGGCACGAAGACAATGATTAACACGTGTTTGTTCCTCCCCATTGATAAAAAGAAGTAAGACATGATAAGGCTTACATTGCATGGTTGCCACTTGTGGCTCTTCCTTACCTTAGCATGGAGAGGTACTTTTGGTATTTTTAGCATGTCAACTGAAGCCAAGGAGAACCGTAAGGGAGAGGAAAGAGCCCCAACAACTCCCCCAAGTTAAATTCCTACAATCTGCTTAATAAATGCAACAGAAATCTCGTGGGCACATCTGAGGTAGACAAGGTTTTTTTGCATAGTACCTATTTCCCAATGATGGCTTTGGTGTTGATGCCCACCGATGGCTTTGGTGTTGTTGCTCCCTGGGTTCGATTCGTGCGGACTGTAGACATAACTTTCGATACTTTCAGCATGTCAATTGAAGCCAAGGTGAACCATCAGGGAGTGGAAAAATCCCTTGCAGCTCCCCCAGGTTCAATTCCTATGGATTTCCTAATAAATGCGGCATACAACTCACAGGCATGTCTGAGGCAGCCAAGGTTTGTTTGCATAGGATCCATTTCCTAATGATGGCTTTGATGTTGCTTCCCCCTAGGTTATATTCTTACGGACTATAGACATCTGGTGGGCTTGCCTGAGGCAACCAAGTTTTCTTTTCATAGGATGCATTTCCCAATGATGCCTTTAGTGTTGCTACATTTCAATGACTTTGATTGAGAAATGGTTTCCGATGGAAGAATAAGTAAGGCAAGAGATAGACTAGTTGTACAAGTATGAAGGCCTATCTATATGAATGTGTAAGGAAAAGGTAAGGCATGAATTTAGGCTTCTTTAATCAATCAATACTAGCCAAGCCAAATCTGCAAGCCATTTCTCCTAGAGAAATATTCTGAGTCTCTCAAGAGTTACTCTGATTGGGTATTTTAGATTCATAGCCTTTCTCCTCTATCATAGTTGTACGGACATAACCAACTGCTCTATTCTTTAGGTTTATCCCATGGCACTAAAATATTATCTCTAAGCCAGTATTAAGGTCTAACTAAATTGCTAAAGAACCAACCTTAGGCTATAGTTATTTCTTTCTAACCCAATCTTGGGTGGTTACCTATTTCTCTTCTCCCTAAACCGATCTTCTCTGTCCCAAAGCATTGGAATCAAGATACCCCTCTAGATATTGCAAAGACTATGATAATTCTGAGAGTGGAGTTACAAAGCTATGGAGTAGACAATAAATGTTGATAAAAGCTTAATAAGAGAATAATTAGTTGAATGACGCCATGCTTCAAAGCCTAACAGACATACACATGAAGTAGGGATATAAGCATAGACACAGACCTCCTTTTGTAGATCCCTATCCCTAATGTGGGGTTTATTGCCATAAATCAAATCCTAGAAATGATATGGGACAAGGGTTCCATGCGAATTTACCAGGGATGGCTAGGCACCCACTCACTCTCTTTGTCTGCCCTTGCGGTGGTAGCCTCCCCTGAACTTCTTGTAGGTAAAAATGGCTTTGACCTCCCTTGTTGTGGTAACCTCCCCTACGCTTCTTCTAAGTAACCAAGGTTTTGTCCTCCCTTTTGGTGGTAACCTCCCCTGCGCTTCTTGTAGGTAACCAAGGCGAAAGGCAAAGACTTCCTTGGTAAAATAAGATTGAAGGTGTTTATAGGTTGAAGGATGAAGGTGAAATTGAATGGTGAAAGGCTTCTTCTTTCTATTTAAATGTGAGATATTTCATTAATCCTTCGTGGTTGAAAGAAAAAATGCATTGGTTAGGCATCTACTGGACTTGGTGATGAAGGCGAAAAGTAAAATTCTATGATAACACCAGCTGCTCACTAGTTTTTTACAGAGCTCCTCCTATTCTCTCGCCAGTAAACACCGCATCAACATGCATCCAGAGGTGTCAACAGACTTTCTCATAGGTGTCAACAGACTAGCACATCCTTCCCAATTTCGCTAGACGTATGTTCCCTTTCCTCCCGCATCTTCTCAATTTACCTAAAGCATCTTCTCAATTTACCTAGCACTTCATACTCCTAGACTAATGCTAGCATTAGTTTACAGGTTTGAAATATGAATCACACAAACCAAAGATAATATAAGCTAGGCCTCGGGAGGAGGCCAAAACCATGAAATTTGGTTAGCAAATCACATAGGATGACATATTGATTTACATAGGATGGAAGCTTAATATTAATAAAAAATAATTTCAGGCCAACAATAATAATTACTATAGTCCCATGCCATGACAACAGGGACTAAAAATACTTTAAGTTTTATTATTAATTATTCTTAAAGTATTTTCTATTATTAATTATTCTTAAAGTATTTATTATTATTATTTATTCTTTTGAAATTAAATCGATTTAATAATTTTATTTTTTGATACTATTAATAAATTTTTATAAAATACCATCATATAAATTAATAATTCTTTCTCATGTTTATATAAAATTGTATCTTATGAATTCATTTTTAAATTTATTAAAAAAATATTTATTAATTTTCCAATCCACTTTACTGTAAAAGTATGGGTTATATCAAATCTCTCAATATAAATCACTAATATATTTTATATAAAATGCTTCAATATAAATTAATAATTTATTTTAAATTCAAATAAATAGTCATTCTATAAATTATATTTTTATTTTTTAAATATTTCAAAGGTGCATTTTTATATTATCATCGTAGAGTACAAAAATTGTATTCACGACTCTTCAAGCTTCATTTAGACCATAGAGGATAGCTCAGAGAGATGGGGAATGCTAGAGATATAACCATACAACCATTATTTCCGATAGGCTATACAACCTTACAAAGCAAAAGGGAATCAAAACAGATAGAAAACCTAAATACATCATGTCACAGGAGTGGCTTAGGAGGAAGCCCAAGAGGTGCTACAAGGGGGCCATCTCTCTCATGCATGTGGAGGTAAATATGCTCCACTCGAGCCTCCAGGTCGCATAGAAATTTGTTGATGCGCCAATGGTTCCAGTGAATGCTCTCCAATTTTTCTAGAGCTACAATGAGGCTGAATTGAATGACATTAATATGAGCCACCAATTCATTTCTATATTCATAGCGATGCTCTCTTAGGATGTCTAGGTGTCCTTGAACTCCTCGGATTTGTTCAACAATAGAATATTCTAGCATAACGGTGCCTCTACCAATCCTGGTGAGTTACCGCGGCCATGAGCCATCTCTCCCACTTGTTCCTGACTTTCTAAGTGCTTCAAAGTCGAGCTTTGCTAGTTGTCTTGATGCCCAACAGGGCCATGTTTCCCCCTTCATGGCAGGGACAACCTCACTAATGAGGCATCGCTGGAAACCCCAAAAAAACACCAAACAGGAATACAAAAGAGATTCCAACCACCCAAGAGGAACTAACCACCAAGACCTTCCCAAACAATCTAGGATCCCACCTCAACCATAAAGAACTTCCCCCATGACCAAGGCCACACTCAGGCTCGCACAGAGTCTTCCCTACCCGCACCCTCTCAAATGCCCAGGTCGACTCACCCCTGCCAACAACCCACACCCAGAATTGGAGAATGTGGATGACAATTCTCAGAACAAGACCATTAGACAACAAACCCACCACCCTCGACAAAATAAAATTAACGCTAACAAGAATCGCCCAAGAATCAGAAACCATTTTGTTTACACTTCTCCTCATTACATCCAATGCAAGTGAGTCTAGAGTGTTCGAACCACCCCTATCCTATCGCTTAACTTTTTGCACCATGATTATCAATTAACCTGCCATGTGCCTCATGAGGCAAACCTCGAGATCATGTTGTTAGATGTTTATTCACCCCATCGAGGGAATTTTAAATTTTACTTTTGATAGTTTGGATATTTATGTGGTGAAAATTTTGAAATTCAAAATTCAAAATATCCACAGTATATATATATATATATATATATATATATATATATATATATATATATATATATATATTAAAAATAATTTCTCTATATTTCTTTCATGTTACTCATTTAAAACTAAATAAAAATAATTTTTTCCCGATCCAACTTTACCATTCATATAATTTAATATTAAATTAAATAAATTATTATATAAAAAATATGATAAAATATGCATACTCATAATAAGTTTTAAAAGTTACTCATTCAACACCATTAAAACTATGTAATAATTAAAATCATTCATAAAATTAAAGTGAATCACTTCCATATTAAAGACCTTTCATATTTAAAATTATTCAAAAATTAACTTAAAAGAATAATTCATATTAATAACGAAAACTTTTTATATTTAAAATCATTTATAAAATTAACTTAATTTATACTTATATTTAAGTAAAAATATTTTAAAGAGATGAATATTTTTAGATACTTAGCTAGTGTTTTTAAATATATTACATTTTTTTATTAATAACAAAATGGTAATTATTAAAATATTTAACTAAATGTAAGGAAAATTTTATTTTTTAGCTGTTAATGCCACAAAATATTGAAAAAAGTGTTAGTGTCTAAAGACACTATAGCACGAGATCCTAATGGCTACAAAGAAAAATTTATCTAGAGCCTTTCTACCTTTAAATAGGTTATATTATACATTAATACCATGGGAAAAACCATAGACTCTCATAAACATGGAGCTCAAAAACTTCCAGTAACTTCACTAAGTCAAGTTTACCTTAATCACCCTAACAATCGCCACCTTAAACTTGACTTAGTGAGATTAACCTGGTCCTAATCTTTCATTAACTATATCACCTTATATCTCACATTTCCCCCTTCAAGCTAGGATACCAATACACTTGTCACCCTAGTACCTATCCAAGTTGTTCGTTCCACAACTTGATGACTCCATATGCCATTGCACTACATGTATGGTTGAACAATGCTTCAAGGCCTTACAATATTACATGCTCTTGCCCAACATGTATGCCTGAATAATAGGTCTTACAACTTCCTTAGGAAATATACTTTTCTATAGCATGATTTCACAACTTGGACCATAAACCCTTAAGGTATTCACTCACCACAAGTGTGATCACACAACATTGTCGCTCTCATCACATACTAGCTCCTTCACTATCCTCAAATACTTTTGAATCCATATACATTTTCTTGCCCATGCTGGCACTTTCTCGTTACATTTCTAGATTTTTTGATCCATAAATTGACGAGACCAATATCGATGCTTGATCTCTTTCTATATTCCATCGATCCAACTCCAATACTAGCTCTTAGGATCAAAAAACATCAATAGAAGTGGTGTTTTCTAAAGACATTATTGCTTGGGATCTCGATGGCCATAAGGACAAATTTACCTAGAGTATTCCTGCCTTTAAATAGGCTATATTTGACATAAATATTGTAACATACCTCAATTTCATACAAAACAAAAATAATTGACCTTTTGCATACAAATTTAGAGCATATCCCTTCACTATTAAGAGTCTATTTTTTTGTGTATTGAATATTCTAAGTGAATTAGAATCATGTTATCTTCTAATAATATATGGTTTTCTCCTTTTATCAATAGTGTTATAATTGTTCATGCATCAGAATATCATATTCTTTTCTTTCTCATGTGTCTTTTGTGTATTTAATGTTCTAAGTGAATTAGAATCAAGCTATCTTCTAATATTATATGGTATTTTCTTCTTTTCTTTCTCATGTGTCTTTTGTGTATTGAATATTCTAAGTGAATTAGAATCATGCTATCTTCTAATAGTATATGGTTTTTTCCTTTTATCAACAGTGTTATAATTGTTCATGCATCAGAATATGATATTATTTTCTTTCTCATGTGTATTTAATGTATATGAGATTATCATCATAATGCCAAGTTTTGTTATGGATATGATGAATTTCTAGCTAGTCATTTCATGTTGGACTACTTGGATATGATGAATTTGTAGCTAGTTGTTTCAGGTTGGACTACTCGAAAAGATGCCAGGTTTTGTTATGGATATGATGAATTTCTTGTTGGAAATGTTGTCATTGACGGCAATAGAGGCAGAAAAGACAGAGACAGACAAAGAAGGCAGCAGATGCAGAGATAGGCAAAGAACAACAACAGAAGAGAGCAGGTAAAATTTACAATGAAGTTAGAGGCAGAGGTCGAGCAACAAAGGTACAGAAAAGGCAGAGGGAGAGGCAGAGCCGTTATTGCAGAAAGGCAGAGGCAGAGGCAGAGCCGTTATTCGCAGAAAGGCAGAGACAGAGGCAGAGCCGTTATTCCGAGAATCACTACCCCAGCTGGTAGATACACTAAACAGTAAATGCCGAGAAAGTGTGTGTCCCACAAAGTCGTGGAGGAAGCCTCATTGAAGAGAAATGAAGAAAGGACCTTCGGTTATACAATGGTGATGTCCATATCAGATGAAGTAATATGAATGCGAAGACAAAGAGAGGGCAGAGTTTATATCAACAAAGGCATTGAAACGTATAGAAGAACGAAGTTAAGAAATGAAGCGGAACCTCGAGCGCAACTAAACGGAACCACGAGGTGTGAGCAGTGACGATGGTTTAGAACACCTGATGGTTTTCATCGCACCGCTTTCAATAGGCAAGCGGTATTCAAGAGATTGGGAGTGATTCCACAGGACAGGCGAGATGTGTCCCCGAGCGAATTTGCAAAACCGCTCTCACTGCGCGCCATCGCGTGTTATTGTTCGCGCATCTTCGCTGAGCGATATCTGTCCGATCAAATGAGGTGGCGCGACGCGATAACAATCGTCAGATGGAGACGACCATTAGCATTGGGGCCCATACGCATGTGTTAAGTTTTGCGGATTTAACAAAGTGTATTATTATGGTTTGAACAATTGGCAAAGTATACATATATATCAAACAAAGGGTAGCGCCTTTGTTCAATACATGGTCTGAATTTTGATCTATGCGGAGTATATATATACATATGTGTTGGTCTATAATATATTGACATATATATATATATATATATATATATATATATATAAAGATGAAATCTTATATAATGCATCTGTATGCGGGTTTATATGTTCAAAGGGCGCGGGCATTTAAATGAATTAAAGGTGTGAAGTCTATCAAATATATGTGGGCCCGTGAATTGAATACATCATAATATCTCGTGCTAATGGTTAAAATACAAGGCGTATATATATATATATATATATATATATATATATATATATATATATATATATATATATATATATATATATATATATATATATATATATGGAGTGGTTTATACACAAAGGACCAGGACTACAATACAAAGTATATGTATCATATTATTGAGCCCGAGATCAAAAGAACCAAAGGTAACAAAGCCTTATATGGTGGGACCCTTTCCCAATCGCATTGGAGAAAAACTGTGCAGCGGAACATGTAAACAAAGAGTTGCAATTGCAATGAAAGTCCGAACCCGATGGATCAATGAACCATAATCGATATGTATTTGAATTCCGGCCTAATCGCATCGGAGCATCGCAGTATGGGCATATCGTAACATCCAACCAAAACTTGCGATTGTGATTGAAGCCCGGACCCGATGGGCGTATAAATGATGGTTAATATATGTTTGAATTCCGGCAGAACAGTGTTACATCGCATCGGAGTTAATGCAGGGCATCGGAACATGCAAATGGAATTTGCAATTGCGATTAATCGCATCGGACCCATCACATCGGCAAAATAAATGAACAGTGGTCAATCGCATTGGAGTTAAGGCAGCACAATGGAACTGGTAAATGAAGGTTGCGATTGCGATCAATCGCAATCGGAAATCTCTGGAGGAAACTCATCGCATCGGAGCACAAAACAAAGTTCGGATGGTGGGCCCAAAAGGGCATTTTATATGTTAAATAGGCTTTTATTATTACGTCGAGAGTTGATTTAAGTTGTATTAAAAGGCAGTTTGTATGATTAAACTCTGTATAATTATGCTGAGAAATGAAATTGGGTTATATATATAAAAGGCACTGTTATATATATAAAAGGCGTTGTTACAGATTCGCATGATATAAAAAGTGCAGTTACATAAATACAGGAGTTACGCAGCAGCTATAAATAGAACGGCATATAGAGGAGAGAAAGGGACAAACACAATCAAAGAAAAGACAAATGTGCAGCGATCCTGAAGGCTGAATGAGTGGAGCTGGAGTTTTCATTGTAATTGAATGTAAATGTTTTTATTTGATTTATATTGTTGTGATGCATTGGCAAGTCTCCGGAAGAGAGCAAATATCGCACTGTAATATTAAAATAAGCACCTACAGTTACATTTTTCTGAGTGAGCTGAAAAGAAATGAGAAGGCTGAAGACCAAGAGGTATGACTATCCATTTCGAATTCCTAGAGGAATACAAACAGTCATCAGGAATTCTCTATAATTAATATCATCTTGATATGCATAGAGAGGTTAGAGAGAGTAAGAATAGAGAATGAAAAGTATAGGAGATTGAGGTAGAGAAGATAAGGAAGAGAGGAGCAGAAAGAGATGTTACAGAACAGAGCTGATATCTAAGGTAAATCAACAAACACTTCTTGTGATAAATTGAGGAAGTTGGAGCTTCCCTATCAAGTTGAAGCTTGATAGCTATCAGTTGTAGCTAACTGAGTTTGGAGCCTCCTGTAGGTTGGTGCTTGCAGAAAATTGAAGGGAGTTGGAGCTTCCTTGCAAGTTGTAGCTTACAGAATTGAGGTTGGAGCCTCCTGTAGGTTGGTGCCTGGAGAAAAACAGTGGTGAGAGGGAGTTGGAGCTTGCCTTTGCATCACAACAATAATAAGATGTGGTTTTCTCCCTTTTTGGGTTTCCACTTATATCTGATGTCTCTATCTGTGTTGCCTGTGTGCTGAGATGATTTATCAAATCTGCTTAATGTTTACTTCTCTCATAATAAGTTTAATGTCACATTAATTTAATACTTGCTGCAACATATTAAGACTATTCATATACTAAGGTTGAATAAAAAATTAAGCTGTAAATAAGCTGATGAAAACTTAAAAAGCTCATGTATGTATTGAACTTATTCACCCCCCCCCTCTCAGTTCAACTAAGAATTCAACAATTGGTATCAGAGTAGGTTCCTTTGTACCAGTTTAACAACTGAAAGGAGATTCTAGGTTCTCAGGATGGCTAGTAAAGAAGGATGCTCAAACAATAAAGCCCCTTTCTTTATAGGTGCAAATTATGCCTTCTGGAAAATCAGGATGAGAACATACATAATGTCTCTAGGAATAGAAGTTTGGGGTGTTGTGGAATTAGGATATGCCCCAAAGGCAACTGACTCAGAGAAAGAATCCAAACAAGATTTTTTAGCTAATGCAAAAGCCATGAATGCCATCTTGAATGGATTGTGTGAAGCAGATTTTATCAAAGTAATGCACAAAGACACTGCCAAAGAGATGTGGGATACTCTGGAGAACATCCATGAAGGAGACAAGAAAGTAAAGACTGCCAAACTTCAAGTCTATAGAGCCCAGTTTGAGAACTTAAAAATGAATGATGATGAAGACATTGACAGTTTCTTTCTAAAAGTTGCAGAAATTGTTAACAATATGAAAGCTCTTGGAGAAACCATGCCAGAAAGTATAATTGTGCAAAAGATTCTAAGATCTCTTCCATCCAAGTTTAATCCCAAAGTGTCTGCAATAGAAGAAATAGCTGATTGGGAGACCTTGACCATGAACCAGCTACTTGGAAATTTAACAGCATACGAGATGAGGCTCCCATAGAAGAATCCAAGTATGAGGGAGGCAGCCTTCAAAATATAAAAGAAGAAAGAAGAAGATGAAGACATGTGTTCTTGCTCGGATGAAGAAGAGGCAAATTTTGTCAAGAAATTGGATAGAGGCTCAGGTAAATACAAAGGTAAACTTCCTTTCAAATTCTTTAATTGTGGAAGAGTGGGACACTATGCTGCTAAGTGTCCTCATAATAAAGTAAGGAATCAGGCTCAAGAAACAAAGAAAAATGCATCAAAAAAATGGCAGAAAGGAAAGAAGTTCAGCAGAAAATCCTTCTATGCTCAACAAGACAATAGTGCATCTGAAGACTTAGATGAACCTTCAAGTGAAGAAGGAACCTCTAAATTCTTATTGATGGCCATAGAAGAACTTGAAGGTCTCCTGCTAGAATATGAAGAAGAAGAAGGTGAAGTTGACCTTGAGGGGGAGCTAAGAAGTGCTCTGGAAGAGATTGATAGACTCAAGCTGAAATGCAGAAAACACAAGGACATTCTCCTCAAGTATGTACAAGAAGAACAGAATTCAGAAGTCCTTATGCAGCTAAAGATAGAGCTTGAAGAAGCCAAGAAGATATAGGACATGTTACTTAAGTAAATCAAGGAGAAAACTCAAGAACAAGAGAAGTTGGAAGAAGAAGTAGTATGTCTCAGGAAGAAATTAGAAAATGCTCAAAGGAAAGTGGTTATAAATTCTTCCCAAACAACAAGCTCTAGTAAGTTGAATGAAATTCTGGTTGTTCAAATATATCCTATGATAAAAATTGGAATAGTCTATGAAGGAGAATCAAGTAAAAGAAAAGAAAAGGAAAACAGAGAAATTACTTTTGTAAAAGCAAAGAAGGATGATGAAGCAGCTCAAATAATTCCTACAAAAGAAGAAACTTGTAAGGAGGGAGAAAGAACCCAGAAAAATCCTCTAATAACAAAGAATGAAAGAAATACTCAAACAACAAAAAAAGATTCATATACCCCTGAGTATGTCAAATCTGGCAGCCATCAAAGGAGATTCTTCCCTCCTATGAAAAATGCCACCTGTTATGTCTGCCACAAGATGGGACACATTGCTACATATTGTCATGCAAGGAGGAGTAATTTAAACCAGCAAAAGATGCAAATAGTGAAGAGACTGTCTCAAACAAACAAATGGAGAAAACAACCTTACATCAGGTATGCAAATAATTTCTAAGGTTATTGTTTTTATTGTAAGGAATTTTGCCATAAAATTCTTGAATGTAGAAAATATGGACAAAGATTAATGTTCAACACCTCAAGGAGGTTTATGAATCAAAGAAATTTTGTTCATACTCACAATTCTGCAAAAACTATGATCAAATGTTGTATATGCAATCAAGTTGGACATATGCCTTCCAAATGTCCCATGAAAGGATGTGATTCATCATCTCACAAAAGATACCAAACAAAAGGATGCCTCCAGTGGAAAAAGAAGGAGAATAAGTGTGGCCTGGCTCTAACTGCTCAAGATCTGAAAAGCCAATGGTATCTGGACAATGGCTGCTCAAAGCATATGACTGGAGACAGGAGAAAATTTATAAATTTTGATGAAAATAAAACTAGTAATGTTACTTTTGGCAATGATAAATCAGGAAAAATCAAGGGAAAGGGCTCAGTCAGCTTAGATAATGGCAGAGGTAAGGCCCAAGATGTAATATTTGTAGATGGGCTGAAAGGAAATTTGTTGAGTGTGAGTCAAATGTGTGATAAAGGCTGCAAAGTTCTTTTCAGAGCACAAGACTGTGAAGTTAGATCAAGCACCACAGGTAAGACTCTGCTCAAAGGTGTTTGAACAGAGAGCAATGTTTACATCGTGAAAGAGGAAGATGAAGCATTCCATCTTAGTAAAATTGAGGAGTCATGGTTATGGCATGGGAGATTGGGACATCTCAGCTTCAATCATATCATCAGACTGAGCAAGAAGAAAGTGGTCAGAGACATGCTAGAAATAAAAATGCCTTCTAATACCATATGCAAATCTTGTCAATTGGGTAAACAAACCCGCACATCCTTTAAGGCCAAAGATGAGTTATCAACAAGAAGACCACTCCATCTTGTGCACATGGATTTGTGTGGACCTGCAAGAACTAAAACACCAAGTGGAGAATCCTACTTCATGCTAATAATAGATGATTTCTCCAGAATGAAATGGGTTGCATTTCTCAAGAATAAATCGGAAGCTCTGGACAAGTTCAAAATATTCAAAGCATTAGCAGAAAATCAGACAGGATGCAAGCTAAAATGCATCAGATCGGACAGAGGAGGTGAATTCACAGATTATGACTTTGTAGATCTATGCAATGAATATGGCATAAAACAAAAATTTACTATTGCAGGGACACCTCAGCAGAATGGAGTAGCAGAGAGACAAAATAGATCTGTTCAAAAAATTGCCAGAGCCATGATGCAAGAGAGTAATATTCCTCAAACCTTCTGGGTAGAAGCAGTACACACAGCAGTGCATATCCTTAATAAAGCTCACTTAAGGCCAAGCAGTGACAAGACTCCCTATGAACTATGGCATGGAAAGCCAGCTTCAATCAAACATTTTAGAATTTTTGGAAGCAAATGTTATATAAAGAATAATGATGAAAATCTTGGGAAATTTTATGCAAGAGCAGATGAAGGGATTTTTCTAGGACATGCTTCCAAAAGTAAAGGGTATAGGTGCTACAACAAGACCCTTCGAAAAATAGTAGAAAGCATTGACGTGAGATTTGATGAAGAACTTCCAAACAATACAAGAGATACAGACTGCAGCAGTCCATCAGACAATCATGAAGAAGAAAACCAAGATGATGATGAAACAAGCCAGACAACAGAAGATGTAGAGTTGAGCTCAAAAGCTCCCTCAAGATATACTCAGAAGAACCATCCTAAAGATCAGATCATTTGAGACAAGAGAGTAGGGGTCTAAACAAGAAGGCAGCTAACAGAACAAACTGAAGAGGTATACATAGCCATGTTGTCACAAATAGAGCCAAAGAAATTTGAAGAATCCAGCAAGGACAAGTCTTGGGTGAGTGCTATGAATGAAGAATTGGACCAAATTGAGAAAAACAATACCTGGGAACTTGTTCCTAGACCCATTGAGAAAAATGTCATAGGGTCAAAATGGGTATTCAAAAATAAAATGAATGAGGAAGGACAGGTAATTAGGAACAAAGCCAGACTTGTCTGCAAAGGATATTCACAAATCGAAGGACTTGATTACGATGAAACATTTTCCCCTGTAGCCAGAATGGAAGCTATCAGAATGTTCCTGGCATTTGCATGCTACCAAAAATTCAAGGTATATCAAATGGATTTAAAATCTGCATTTCTGAATGGAGACTAGAAGAAGAAGTCTACATGGAACAACCAGAAGGCTTCTCATTAACAGACAAAGAAGACTATGTGTGCAGACTGAAGAAGGCTCTATATGGACTGAAACAGGCTCCTCGTGCTTGGTACTCAAGACTGGATAAATATTTGCAAAAACAAGGCTTTAAAAGAGGTGGAGTAGACAACAATCTATATATAAAAGCCCATGAAAATGAACTCCTGATTGTTGTAGTATATGTTGATGACATTATGTTTGGAAGCAATAGAGAAGAACTAGCAAAAGGGTTTGCTGATGAGATGAAAATAGAGTTTGAGATGTCTATGATTGGAGAGCTCAGTTTCTACTTAGGACTTCAAATTCAGCAAAAGAACACAGGTACATTCATCTCACAAGAAAAATACTTAAAAGAAATGTTGAAAAATTTCAAAATGGAGGACTGCAAACCTGTGTCAACTCCCATGATCACGGGATGCAAGCTGTGTGCTGATGATGGATCTGCTGATATAGATCAAAAAATATACAGATCCATGATAGGAAGTCTGCTGTATCTGACAACATCAAGACCAGACATCATGCTAACAATAGGATTAGTGGCTAGATATCAAGCAACACCTAAACAAAATCACCTTCTTGCAGTCAAAAGAATGTTCAGATATCTACAAGGAACCGCACAACATGGACTTTGGTATCCTAAAGGAAAAATCTTCACTTTGACAGCATACACAGATGCAAATTGGGCCAGCTGTGTGGATGACAGGAAAAGCACAAGTGGAGGTGCTTTCTATTTAGGAGAAAGTCTGGTGGCATCGTTAATGTAATAACCCTGCTCCTAGAGTTCTAAAATTTGTACCTATCTGAACTTCTGTTTAAGTAAAACAGATCTAATAAGACATTGTAATGGTATAAATTGAAATTTCAGCTTCCATAATTAATCTATACTTAGAAGAATACCTGAAAACCAGCACAAACTTACGAATCCTGAAGTGGCTGAAGATTAGCTGGTGATGTTGTGAACAGAACAGATTACTGGGACAATCGAATCCTCCCAGCCAAATCCGGGACTAATCCCAGACCCAGAGGATGTCTCCTCTTCCCCCGTGCCCATATTTCCAAGAACAAGATACTCCTCCCAAACACTGCAAGCCGTCATTTCCTTCTCACTTCAGCAGAAATCATTTCTTTTCCTCCAAAAACATCCCCCCGTTCTCCTCCATACCACCTCCTTTAAATAAACTCCCTTCACCGCCTCTTACTTCCCGAGGCCTTATCCTCATTAATGGTGATATTTTATGTATTTATGGTGGTATACTTTTCATTATATTTGGATAGGAATATAATCTAAACAATCTTCCTCCACCGCCTCTAACCTCCCGAGGCCTTATCCAACCTTATGTTCACATTAAATGTTGTTATGGTGGGTGATCCACATTAATGTGAGTACGTATACACATTTATAAAGGTGGGATTTTATTTAAGTACTTTTTAATATAAATCTTTAATATTGCATACTCATTTTTAACTTAAAGATTTATTAACTTAAAGATTTATTAACTTTATTATTTCATTTCTTTTATTACCTTGTTTCATAAAATTTTATACTTAGTTGAATTTAATATAAAATCTGAAATCTTAATATTAAGTTCCCAATCTATGTAATCTTGATATTAGTAGGTGGGTGTACTAGTGCGATGTGGGCGGTATAGGCAGGTGTAGCTACCAAATGCCTATATGTTTTGCGTAATAACATTGCTGGTATATATTTAGCTGGGTCGTTGTTAAACAAGCAAGAAACAAACTATTTATTCTCTTCCTGTTTACAAGAGGCGGAATACATAGTGAAAGAAACAGTGATATGTTGTACACAAGTCATGTGGATGAAGAAAACCCTCCAAGACATGAAGGTAAGCATTGATGAACCTATCTCAATCAAATGTGATAACACAAGTGCTATAAGTATATCTAAAAATCTTGTGCTTCACTCAAAAACTAAACATATCCCAATCAAGTATCATTTTCTCCGAGAACAAGTGGCTCAGAAGATAGTAAAACTGGAGTATGTACCAACAAAAGAACAGATAGAAGATATATTTACCAAACCGCTTGCTAGAGTGTTGGAAGTATTGTCATTGATGGAAAAGGAAGTGGCAAAGGAATTGGCATCTAACACAGTAACTAGGAACAGAGAAAAGAAATATAGCAGAGGACAAAGATCAGCAGAAAAGAACAAAGAAAGATTGCATCTACAGAGAGCAGTATCAGTCAAGGAGAAACTTAAATTCAGTAGGAAGGATATTTGTGTCCCTGTATGTATCCTGATGGAAGAAATCCTGTGTATGATTATGTTCTGGTGATACTCTGATGGGTGGAGAATACTGAGTGTATTTGGGTATTGATTGGTTCAATTCTCATACGGAATGCCCTGAAACTCTGTTGAATTCATTCCCCTCATAAAGGAAGCCTGCATATAACTAACTCTATCCTAATGGTAGTGAAAATCTCGTCTGAAGAGAACTACATTTGTTCGTTGTTTATTGGAAATCATGCCGAAGACAGACCACGTCAGAAGGATAGCGCAAACCTAGACTAACCCTTTGCAATCATGAATGAAACCTAGAAGGAAAGAGGTAGAACGTAACAAAAGGAAGGACGGACGGAACCTTGAGCGAAGGGCGGAACCACGAAGGAGGAACAGTATAAGCGGTTTCCGGTTTTCATCGCACCTCTTTCAACGGGCAAGCGGTATTCAAGAGGTGGGGAGCGATTCCATAGAACGGGTGACACGCGTCCCTATACGATTTCACAAAACTGCTTACCACTGCGCGCCATCGCGCGTTATCGTTCGACCTAGGATGCCCAGCGATATTGATATATACCGTTGATCTGGGAAGATGCCATCGGACGGTGGCTGTGTTTGGAAGGTGTGCGAAGAATAACACAAGTACGACGCGCCATCGCGCGTTATTTCCCGTGCAAGTTGCCCAAGCGATATCCGTTGGATTGGATGTTGTGGCGCGATGGAACGTGAACCCTTCGATCGGGTCAATTGTTAGCAATGGGCCCCAGTTTTAAATAATATTGATTAAGCCATCGATTATGCATGTGAGGCCAGATCCAAAGGTCTATTTTAAAAAGGCCATTTGATAGAAGCGCAGATTATTAATATAAATATTTATTTATCAAAGGGTGTGAATAATATTTATTTATCAAATTCCATGAATTTGATAAATAAAATTCCAATAAAAGAAAGTAAAACCATCAACAACACGTTAATATTACTTAACCTTGGCTATAGTATTATTTGGCAGAGAAAAAGATTACCTTTGGGACAATTCGTGCATGGAAGAACGAAGATTGGATTTTCAATTTGGATTGGTTCGAATTTTAATATGAATACCATTGGTAGTTGGATGGTTTTGACTCATGGTTTTACTAAAGGAAAAAACTATATAAGGAGAAGACGATTATTGTACAAAGTGGTGCATGTGTAAGGGTGGTGAATGGAAAAATTTATCTAAGGAATATTTGCATGGACGAACTTTGTTCTTAATTGAAAAATCTGAATCTACGATGCACACATGGATATAATGATCTGACGATGATGAATCTCTGGTTTGATCGACTGACGAAATCATGAAGAACTGGTGCGAGTGTACTGAAGAAAATGAATAAATTTGGTGGCCTACAAGGTATGTTGCGTGGAAACTATTGGATCCGGTATGAAAATTGATGAAATGTGGTCAGCAGTAGATCTGAGGGTCGAAGCCTTCAGTGAGGGGGTTGTAGCTTCCTTCCAGTGGTAGTTGGTAAACGAGAGCAGGGGATAGTAGCTCCCTTCCAGGAGAGGCTGGTAAATGAGAGA
The DNA here is from genome assembly GCA_034641835.2 of Pinus albicaulis. Lineage (NCBI taxonomy): Eukaryota > Viridiplantae > Streptophyta > Pinopsida > Pinales > Pinaceae > Pinus > Pinus albicaulis. The sequence goes on from CM076572.1 coordinate 47,282,496, forward strand.
AGGTTGTAGCCTTCTGCAGGTGGGTGCCTCCATGCTGGTATGAGACTGCACCAGCATAAAATTGTAAGAAGTTTTCTTTATAATAAATATTGAAGACTGAGATAACAGCAGCGGTGGTTTTCTCCCGAATTGGGTTTCCACCTTAAATAATGGTGTCCATATGTATTGCGTATGATTGATGGTTTGTTTTGTTATTTCTGTTCATGCTCATTACATAACATCTGATGAATGAATGATGCAATGATCTAAGTAAATACATAATAAGATCTCTGAACATACAAGTTGGATTCAGTAGAGTAGCATATGGTTTCAAGAAAGAAAAATTAAAAGTTCTTAGTCAACTCAAAATACCGATTCACCCCCCCCCCGCTGAAATTATTTTCCCAACAATTGGTATGCGGAGGTCCTTACGAAAAGCTTAGCCGCTAGAAGGAAGATCCAGCGAAGATGAGCAATCGAGATGGAACAACGCCTATCGAGGCCCTGCTCTTTAACGGAAATAATTTAATCTTTTGGAAAACAAGGATGAGATCCTATCTTCGGTCTACGGGAGGCAGATGTATGGGTATTGTTGAAGGAGGATATCAATATCCGAATTTGAAATATATGATTCAATGGAAAGAAAGAATTATGAAACAAATGCAAAGGCGGTCAATGCTCTATTGGGAAGTCTAACTAAATCAGAATTTTTTAAACTCATGCAGCTGGATACAACAAAGGCAATATGGGACAAAATAATTATAATTTATGAAGGTGATGCAAAGGTAAAAAGTGCTAAACTCCAAACTCTCAGAATTCAATATGAGAATCTAAAAATGGATAATGAGGAAAGAATTGCAAAATTATTTTTACGTCTTGATGATATTGTAAATCGTATGAGAAATCTGGGAGAAAATATAACCGAATCTACTCTGGTTGAGAAAATTTTAAGATCACTAACGAAAAAATTTGAGTCAAAAGTTTCTACTCTTGAAGAAAAGCAGGATCTCCAAAATCTTACTCTGGTGCAACTTCATGGCCTACTAACTGCATATGAAATGAGAAGAGGAGGACCATCTGAAGTCAAAGAAGCAGTCCTTAGAAATTCTACAAAAGGGAAGGAAGTACAAAAAACAGAAGGATCAGGATATATCTCAGAAGAAGATGAGATAAACATTGTAAAGAAACTTCAACTTGGCATAGGACAATTCAGAGGTAAGCTTCCTTTCAAATGTTTTGATTATGGAAGAGTTGGTCATTATGCTGCTAAGTGTCCTCATAAAGAAACACGTAAAAAGGGGAAGGAAGTAGTAAGAAGGAATAAGAATCATTATAGCACTAGAAAAAGTTACTATACTCATGAAGACAGTGATGGGTTATCTGATACTGAGGAAGAATGTGAACAAGATCTTAGACTTCTCATGGCATTTGAAAAACAATCTAGAGAAGAAAAGGATACTTTTGTGGATACTCTAGAAGACAATGATTTTCTTGATGAAAACAATCAACTCAAAATTTTCTTAGAAGAGAGTAAAATAATCATATAAACTCTGAAAAATCAGCTTGAAGAAAAAGAGAAACACAATGAGAAATTAGAGTGTGAAGTAGTAAGTCTAAGAAAATAACTTGAGAAAGTAAAGACTCTGAATCTCTGATTTGCTAAAGGATTTAAAACCTTAGATGATATTATTAAGGTACAACGTTCTCCCCTTATAAAGACAGGTCTTGGATATATCGGAGAATCCTCTCAGGCTTCAGCACCAAATTGTCTAAAAGCATCTACTACTGGTATACAACATGCTGCCACTCAGCAAGGGAATAAAGAATCTTTGCAGGTAAAGCATGATCATCTCAATTCAAAGAACACTAACAGGAATATTTCTCAAAAACACACCAATCAACGGGTAAATTCAAGTAGAAGATTTCATGATCGCATAAATTTCTTCTTCAATGGACAATGTTTCTCATGTCACAATTTTGGTCATAAAGCTGTTCAATGTGTTGCATATAAAACCATCATGACTAGAGAAGCAAGAAATAAAAGGATTGATGTTGAAACAAAGAAGAATACCTATAACAACTTTTCTCCTCTTCTAAAGGAAGTTGAATGTGCATATTGCAATAACTTTGGGCATGAAGAATCTGAATGCAGGAGAAAAGTTCAGCCAAAAGAGCATTTTCCTTCAAGTTCTAAAGTATGGAAGAAGAAGGAACTACAGGTTGAAAATTGTGGCATAGCGTTATTTGCAGAAGGTGAAGAAAATCAATGGTACATTGATAGTGGATGCTCAAGACACATGAAAGATGACAAACACAAACTTCTTGCATATAGTGCTCTAGAAAAGGAAAAGAAAGTTACTTTTGGAAATGATACTCCTGCTATAATTAAAGGAAAAGATGCCTTTTCTAAAAAAAAAGGTGAAAGCTAATGAAGTCATGTATGTGGATGAGTTAAAGCATAACTAGTTAAGTGTAAGTCAAATGTGTGATCGGAACCGAAGTTGTCTTTTAGTTCAAAAGAATGTGTGGTACGTGATCTTGATACGGGGGAAAACAATTATAAAAGGAAAAAGAACTCCAAGCAACCTACAATATGTATTAAAGAATTGTAAAGAACAATGTTACTTGAGTAAATCTTGAGCTTGGCTATGGCATAGTAGGTTGGGACAGCATCGAGCTTCTCTCAAATCAACAAATCAAAGCGAGACTTAAAGTGGTCGTGATCTTCCCAATATTACTCGACCCGAAAGTATCATATGTAAATCTTGCCAATTCGGTAAACAGACCAGAGTACAATTTAATGCCAAGGAAGGATCATCAAGTAGGCCTCTTGAACTCATTCATACTGACATATGTGGACCTATGAGGAAAAATTCACCACGTGGTGAACAATACTATATCTTATTTATTGATGATTTCTCTAGAATGTTTTGGATTGGGTTGCTTAAACACAAAGATGAAGCATTTGAGAAATTTCAGATCTTCAAAGCACTAGTTGAGAATGAATTAGATCTAAAAATCAAGTGTCTCAGATCTGATCGAGGAGGAGAATATACATCAGATGAATTCCTTGAATTTTTTGAACAACATGGCATAAAAAGACAGTTTTCTGTAGCTGGCACTCCACAACAAAATGGTGTTTCAGAAAGAATGAATAGAACAGTTCAACAAATGGATAGAGCTATGCTCGATGATTCCGGAACACCTGACACATTTTGGGGAGAAGTAGCACATACAGCAGTAAACATTCTCAACAAGGCACATGTTCATGCAAATAGTGATAAAACTCCATATGAACTCTAGTATGGTAATCCTCCCACTGTAAAGCATTTTAGAATTTTTGGAAGAAAATGCTTTATCAAGAATAATGATGAAAAACTTGGCAAGTTTGAACCCAGAGAAGATGAAGGAATACTTCTTGGTTACTCCTCTAGGAGTAAAGCATATAAATGTTACAATAAAAGACTTCGAAAGATTGTTGAATGTATTGATGTTGTTATTGATGAGTCTCCTGGAGCTCCAAAAGAAGAAAAACAAACAACAAATGAAGACGATGATGATGACATATATCCTTGTACATCAAATAGTAATGGTACAAACAGTGAACCTAGTGAAGAACCCAAAGATGATTTGTCTGAAAAGGCTCCATCTAGATATGTTCAAAAGAATCATCCAGAACCTCAAATTTTTGGAGAAAATGGATCAGGTGTACAAACAAGAAGGTATCTTGTTGGATCTTCTAGCAATCTGGCATTTATGTCCCCTATTGAACCTCACAATGTCAGTCAAGCTAGAAAAGATGAATGTTGGATTCAAGCCATGAATTAAGAGCTTGATCAAATTGAAAATAATCACACTTGGGAATTAGTACCAAGACCTCATGACAAAAATGTCATTGGAACTAAATGAATATTCAAAAACAAGTTAAATGAGAATGGGGATGTTATAAGAAATAAAGCTAGACTTGTTTGCAAGGCGTATGCTCAAAAAGAAGGTATAGACTTTGAAGAAACTTTTTCTCCTGTAGCCAGACTTGAAGCCATAAGAATGTTTCTTGCTTTTTTAAGCTTCCAACAAATCAAAGTTTATCAAATGGATTTTAAATCTGCTTTTCTCAATGGTGATCTAGAAAAGTTTATATGGAGCAACCCGGAAAGATTCATTTTGAGAAATGATGAAAAACTTGTTTGCAAACTTAAAAAGGCTTTATATGGTCTCAAACAAGCTCCAAGGGCATGGTACTATCGTCTTGACAAATATCTTCATCAACAAGGTTTTTCAAAGGGATTTGTTGATAGCAACTTATACACAAAAGCGAAAATGACAAACTATTGATTGTGGTTGTATATGTTGATGATATCATTTTTGGAAGTAATGAAGAGTCTATGAGTCGGAAATTTGCTTCGATATGCGACGGAAATTTGAAATGTCTTTACTTGGGGAACTAACATTCTTTCTTGGCTTGCAGAGTGAAACAAGCAACAAATGGCATATTCTTATCACAAGCAAAATATCTTAAGCAAATCCTAAAGAAGTATGGCATGGAAGAATGCAAACTTGTAAGTACACCAATGATAACCGGATGTAATCTCAGTTTTAATGATGATTCCCCCATGGTGAATCAACCTGAATACAGATCTATGATAGGAAGTCTACTGTATCTCACTGGGACAAGACCAAACATCATGCATGCAGTTGGGATAGTCGGACGATTCCAAGCTAATCCAAAAGAGTCTCATCTTCAGGATGTGAAAAGAATATTCAAATATCTACAAGGAACTCAAGACTTTGGACTATGGTATCCAAAGAATGCTGATCTTACTCTTCATGCATACACTGATGAATATTGGGCTGGAAGTGTTGATGATCGAAAAAGCACTAGTGGTGGTGCATTCTATATGGGGCCCCGGTTAGTATCTTGGTTCAGCAAGAAGCAAAGCTCCATTGCCTTATCTACATCAGAAGCAGAATATGTGGCTGTGGCATCATGTTGCACTCAACTTCTCTGGATGATGCAAACCCTACAAGACTTTCAAATCAAATGTTCACCTCCTATCTCCATTATGTGTGATAATACAAGTGCTATCAGTATCTCAAAGAATCTTGTTATGCATTCCAAGACCAAGCACATTCCCATCAAATATCACTTCTTACGTGAACAAGTGCTTGAACAAAAGGTGAAATTGGAGTATGTTCCCTCCAAAGAACAAGTTGCTGATATATTTACCAAACCTCTACCCAGGGAAGCATTCGAATATGTCAAACAGAAACTGGGAGTAGTCTCTGCCAAGTAGAAGAGCAGATCTACTTAAAAACAGAAGATTAAATTGGTTGTGAGGTGTTGTTGGGAATCTCTGAATGCATAGGCTAAGGGGGAGCATTGGTCATATGAAGAGGATGCATTGTTGGCATTTATAAGTCATTTTTTTATATTATGTTTGAAGATGCAGCATGATCTCAGGGGGAGCATGGTATTGTCGATTCAAAGGATCTTGATCAACTCTTTGCCATTGATGTAAAAGGGGGAGGAAAAGCAACAAAGGGCTTCTATAAGACAATCATAGGAAGAGTATTGCCATCAATGCCAAAGGGGGAGACTGTTGGAAGTATTGTCATTGATGGCAAAGGAATTGGCATCTGACACAGTAACTAGGAACAAAGAAAAGAAACATAGCAGAGGACAAAGATCAACAGAAAAGAACAGAGAAAGAGTGCATCTACAGAGAGAAGTATCAGTCAAGGAGCAACTTAAATTCAGTAGGAAGGATATTTGTGTCCCTGTATGCATCCTGATGGAAGAAATCCCGTGTATGATTGTGTTCTGGTGATACTCTGATGGGTGGAGAATACCGAGTGTATTTGGGTATTGATTGGTTCAATTCTCGTATGGAATGCCCTGAAACTCTATTGAATTCATTCCCCTCATAAAGGAAGCCTACGTATAACTAACTCTATCCTAATGGTAGTGAAAATCCCGTCCGAAGAGAACTACATTTGTTCGTTGTTTATTGGAAATCCTGCCGAAGACAGACCACGTAAGAAGGATAGCGCAAACCCAGACTAACCCTTTGGAATCATGAACGAAACCTAGAAGGAAAGAGGTAGAACGTAACAAAAGGAAGGATGGACGGAACCTTGAGTGAAGGGCAGAACCACGAAGGAGGAACAGTACAATCGGTTTCCGATTTTCATCGCACCACTTTCAACGAGCAAGCGGTATTCAAGAGGTGGGGAGCGATTCCATAGAACGGGCGACACGCGTCCCTGTACGATTTCACAAAACCGCTTACCACTGCATGCCATCGCGCGTTATCGTTCGACCCAGGATGCCCAGCGATATTGATAATACTGTTGATCTGGGAAAATGTCATCGGACGGTGGCTATGTTCGGAAGGTGCGCGAAGAATAAGACAAGTACGGCGCGCCATCGCGCGTTATTGCCCGTGCAAGTTTCCCAAGCGATATCCGTCGGATTGGATGTTGTGGTGCGATGGAACGTGAGCCCTTCGATCGAGTCGATTGTTAGCAATGGGCCCCAGTTTTAAATAATATTTATTAAGCCGTCGATTATGCATGTGGAGCCAGATCCAAAGGTCTATTTTAAAAAGGCCATTTGATAGAAGCGCAGATTATTAATATAAATATTTATTTATCAAAGGGTGTGAATAATATTTATTTATCAAATTCCACGAATTTGATAAATAAAATTCCAATAAAAGAAAGTAAAACCATCAGCAGCACGTTAATATTACTTAACCTTGGCTATAGTATTATTTGGCAGAGAAAAATATTACCTTTGGGACAATTCGTGCATGGAAGAACGAAGATTGGATTTTCAATTTGGATTGGTTTGAATTTTAATATGAATACCATTGGTAGTTGGATGGTTTTGACTCATGGTTTTACTAAAGGCAAAAACTATATAAGGAGAAGATGATTATTGTACAAAGTGGTGCATGTGTAAGGGTGGTGAATGGAAAATTTTCTCTAAGGAATATCTGCATGGACGAACTCTGCTCTTAATTGAAAAATCTGAATCTACGATGCACACATGGACATAATGATCTGACGATGATGATTCTCTAGTTTGATCGACTGACGAAATCATGAAGAACTGGTGCGAGTGTACTGAAGAAAATAAATAAATCTGGTGGCCTGCAAGGTATGTTGCGTGGAAACTATTGGATCCAGTATGAAAATTGATGAAACGTGGTCTACAGTAGATCTGAGGGTCGAAGCCTTCAGTGATGGGGTTGCAGATCCCTTCCAGTGGTAGCTGGTAAACGAGAGCAGGGGGTAGTAGCTCCCTTCCAGGAGAGGCTGGTAAATGAGAGAAGGTTATAGCCTTCTGCATGTGGGTGCCTGTGCGCTGGTATGAGACTGCACCAACATAAAATTGTAAGAAGTTTTCTTTATAATAAATATTGAAGACTGAGATAACATCAGCGGTGGTTTTCTCCCGAATTGGGTTTCCACCTTAAATACTGGCGTCCATATGTATTGTGTATCATTGATGGTTTGTTCTGTTATTTCTGTTCATGCTCATTACATAACATCTGATGAATGAATGATGTAATGATCTAAGTAAAGACATAATAAGATCTCTGAACATACAAGTTGGATTCAGTAGAGTAGCATATGGTTTCAAGAAAGAAAAATTAAAAGTTCTCAGTCAGCTCAAAATACTGATTCACCCCCCCCCCTCCCTCTCAATATTTTTCCCAACATAGAGAACCATTTGAATAATTTAGAAATAGACTAGGGGTAGTATCTGTAGATGCTACTCTCTGATATGAAGAGAAAGAACAGTTTCAGGGGGAGAAAAGAAACGAGAATATCATTCCAGGGGGAGATCAACCAGCAAGGGAAGCATGAAACAGGTCCTCAAGATCAAAAGGATTATGGAAAGAATACATCCAGCATAAAAGAATCAATAAAAAGGCCAAAGGGTCAGTGGTGAACTCAATGTGAATCTAATCCAAAGGTTGGAGCAGTAGCATACAAAGTCAGAAGATCTCAGAGAGAGGAAATGCACGAAATGTTGAAAAATAAAAATAAAATTCAAACCCCTTGCCATTGATGTCAAAGGGGGAGGAAGAGCAAGCAACAGGAGAAAGGACCCTAACAGGAAAAAAAAGGAAGTATTTTCCATCAATGCAAAAGGGGGAGACTGTTGGAAATGTTGTCATTGATGGCAATAGAGGCAGAAAAGACAGAGACAGACAAAGAAGGCAGCAGATGCAGAGATAGGCAAAGAACAGCAGCAGAAGACAGCAGGTAAAATTTACAGCGAAGGCAGAGGTAGAGGTCGAGCAACAGAGGTACAGAAAAGGCAGAGGCAGAGGCAGAGCCGTTATTGTAGAAAGGCAGAGCCAGAGGTAGAGCTGTTATTCGCAGAAAGGCAGAGGCAGAGGCAGAGCCGTTATTCCGAGAATCACTACCCCAGCTGGTAGATACACTAAACAGTAAATGCCGAGAAAGTGTGTGTCTCACAAAGTCGTGGAGGAAGCCTCATTGAAGAGAAACGAAGGAAAGGACCTTTGGTTATACAATGGTGATGTCCATATCAGATGAAGTAATGTGAATGTGAAGACAAAGAAAGGGCGGAGTTTATATCAACAAAGGCATTGAAACGTATAGAAGAACGAAGTTAAGAAACGAAGCGAAACCTCGAGCGCAACTAAACGGAACCACGAGGTGTGAACAGTGACGACGGTTTAGAACACCTGATGGTTTTCATCGCACCACTTTCAATAGGAAAGTGGTATTCAAGAGATTGGGAGTGATTCCACAATACGGGCGACACGTGTCCCCAAGTGAATTTGCAAAACCGCTCTCACTGCGCGCCATCGCGTGTTATTGTTCGTGCATCTTCGCCGAGCGATATCCATCCGATCAAATGAGGTGGCGCGATGCGATAACAACCGTCGGATGGAGACAACCATTAGCGATGGGGCCCATACGCATGTGTTAAGGTTTGCGGATTTAACAAAGTGTATTATTATGGTTTGAACCATTGGCAAAGTATACATATATATCAAACAAAGGGTAGTGCCTTTGTTCAATACATGGCCTGAATTTTGATCTATGCGGAGTATATATATACATATGTGTTGGTCTATAATATATTGACATATATATATAAAGATCAAATCTTATGTAATGCATATGTATGCGGGTTTATATGTTCAAATGGTGCGGGCATTTAAATGAATTAAAGGTGTGAAGTCTATCAAATATATGTGGGCCCATGAATTGAAGACATCATAATATCTCGTGCTAATGGTTAAAATACAAGGCGTATATATATATATATATGGAGTGGTTTATACACAAAGGACTAGGACTACAATACAAAGTATATGTATCATATTATTGAGCCCAAGATCAAAAGAACCAAAGGTAACAAAGCCTTATATGGTGGGACCCTTTCCCAATCGCATCGGAGAAAAACTGTGCAGCAGAACATGTAAACAAAGAGTTGCGATTGCGATGAAAGTCCGGACCCGATGGATCAATGAACCATAATTGATATGTATTTGAATTCCGGCCTAATCGAATCGGAGCATCGCAGTATGGGCATATCGGAACATCCAACCAAAACTTGTGATTGCGATTGAAGCCCGGACCTGATGGGCGTATAAACGATGGTTAATATATGTTTGAATTCTGGCAGAACAGTGTTACATCGCATTGGAGTTAATGCAGGGCATCGGAACATGCAAATGGAATTTTCAATTGCGATTAATTGCATCGGAAAAATAAATGAACAGTGGTCAATCGCATCGAAGTTAAGGCAGCACAGCGGAACTGGTAAATGAAGGTTGCAATTGCGATCAATCGCAATCGGAAATCTCTGGAGGAAACTCATCGCATCGGAGCACAAAACAAAGTTCGAATGGTGGGCCAAAAAGGGCATTTTATATGTTAAAAATGCTTTTATTATTACACCGAGAGTTGATTTAAGTTGTATTAAAAGGCAGTTTGTATGATTAAACTCTGTATAATTATGCTGAGAAATGAAATTGGGTTATATATATAAAAGGCACTGTTATATATATAAAAGGCGTTGTTACAGATTCGCATGATATAAAAAGTGCAATTACATAAATACAGAAGTTACGCAACAGCTATAAACAGAAATGCATATAGAGGAGAGAAAGGGACAAACACAGTCAAAGAAAAGACAAATGTGCAGCGATCCTGAAGGCTGAATGAGTTGAGCTGGAGTTTTCATTGTAATTGAATGAAAATGTTTTTATTTTATTTATATTGTTGTGATGCATTGGCAAGTCTCCTGAAGAGAGCAAATATCCCACTGTAATATTAAAATAAGCACCTACAGTTACATTTTTCTGAGTGAGCTGAAAAGAAATGAGAAGGCTAAAGACCAAGAGGTATGACTATCCATTTCGAATTCCTAGAGGAATACAAACAGTCATCAGGAATTCTCTATAAGTAATATCATCTTGATATGCATAGAGAGGTTAGAGAGAGTAAGAATAGAGAATGAAAAGTATAGAAGATTGAGGCAGAGAAGATAAGGAAGAGAGGAGCAGAAAGAGATGCTACAGAACAGAGCTAATATCTGAGGTAAATCAGCAAACACTTCTTGTGATAAATTGAGGAAGTTGGAGCTTCCCTATCAAGTTGAAGCTTGATAGCTATCAGTTGTAGCTGACTGAGGTTGGAGCCTCCTGTAGGTTGGTGCCTGCAGAAAATTGAAGGGAGTTGGAGCTTCCTTGCAAGTTGTAGCTTGCAAAATTGATGTTGGAGCCTGTAGAAAAACAGTGGTGAGAGGGAGTTGGAGCTTGCCTTTGCCTCACAACAATAATAAGATGTGGTTTTCTCCCTTTATGGGTTTCCACTTATATCTGATGTCTCTATCTATGTTGCCTGTGTGCTGAGATGATTTATCAAATCTGCTTAATGTTTACTGCTCTCATAATAAGTTTAATGTCACATTAATTTAATTCTTACTGCAACATATTAAGATTGTTCATATACTAAGGTTGAATACAAAAGTAAGTTGTAAATAAGCTGATGAAAATTTAAAAATCTCATGTATGTATTGAACTGATTCCCCCCCCCCCTCCTCAGTTCAACTAAGAATTCAACATTTCTAGCTAGTCGTTTCATGTTGGACTGTTTGGATATGATGAATATCTAGCTAGTCGTTTCACGTTGGACTACTTCAAAAGATTGTTCAGAGGACATTAATTTCATTTGTTATGGATATGATGAATTTCTAGCTAGTCGTTTCATGTTGGATTACTTGAAAAGATTTCAGAAGACATTAATTTCATTACAAGTATTTCATCCATCATATGATCCATTATGAATTGAATTTATTGTAAATTCCAAGTCATGTTACTAAAGGAAAACCCTTTAGTTTATTTTATCCACTTTCTTGTGTTGGACTACTTGAAAATATTTCAAAGAACATTAATTTCATTACAAGTATTGCATTGCATCCATCATATGATCCATTATGAATTGAATTTATTGTAAATTTCATTTCATGTTACGAAAAAGTAAGCTTTCGTTTGAATTTATTGTAAATTCCAATTCATGTTACTAAAAAAACCCTTTAATTTATTTTATCCACTTTCTTGTTGGCCACAATTACAACTAACTGTTTTTCTCATATTTTTCCACAATTACGACTAATTGCTTTTCTCCTATTTTAACCTTGAATCCTCCCATATATTATTATTATATAATAACAAATATTAAACCTTACAACTTTCACCCTTCATAAACTTCCCCACCCCTCACATACATTAAGACTTTTAAATTCTAATTATATACATATATATCCCAAGCCCTGGGGTATTAGTCATCGCATATGTTGTTATATTGAAAACACTATGTATATATAATCTATTCCTCTTTGGTTCATTTAGAAATGTGGGGTATTAATTTAATGGATCTTTAGTCTTCAGCCATACTTGGCACTGTGGTTACGTGCCACGTTTATCCCTCCATGTGATTTTCACATGCCTTATGGTAAGACACGCACCATGGATGACTCTGATTAACTGCTTGTAATCCAACGGTGAGATTTGGCTAGGGTTAATCCAAAACCCTTCTCTCCCTAACCGAAAACTCATTTTGTTCTATTTTTGTGGCCAAGCATTGCTCTTATCGTTGTAAGGTGTCTCGACTCCCTAAAGCCAAATAGTTGGAATTCATATGAAGGTATATTATTAAACAATTTATCAAGGGAGATTTATTTCAGTGTAAAGGTATTACAGTTTTTTTATTTTTGTTATCCGAATTATGCATTGGTAATCTATTGCAATTCCACCAGCATTATGTTGACAACTGTCATTCGTCTTACACCTTTGTGATTTCGTTTTAATTCACAGGTAATTATGGAATGTCTCGAGAACCTATATATTTATTGGGTTATTTTCTCACGAACCTATATACATTTTGAACCTATATATTATTGAGTTATTTTCTCACGAAGGGTTGTTGACAGGTAGCTATGGCACTTTCTTGAAATTCCATTTAATTTTCGATAACGGTTCCATTTGTGGAAAGAACCTTAAATTAATCATTTTCTTGATTTTCAGATCGAATCGACAATGCTAGGGTATATTCCAGGACTTATTCACCATATAGGTAGTGTACAATGTAAAGGTAATTTCGATTTCTCCCTCGTAATTGTTTTGAAGAGAAGAAACTTTGAGCTTCTGTCATAGTTTTCATTTCTGGGTTCAGTCCCTTCCCATTCGAAAATTGAGACCATATTTCAATCTGTCATGATATTTCTTTTATTTTTGAACCCCAGGACACTAAGGGTTTCTAATGTTTTCTCACAGTCGTTATATCATTATGGTCTGGAAATTTGTGTCATTATGGAGTTTATGTTTGTTTCGTATCAATTTTAACAATACACTTATTAAGTCATACGTTACTGTTGGCAACACGTTAATCTTCGTTGTTGTGAAGAGGAGCTTATTCCTCCTAGGTATGGTTTGACTGATACAACCCCTATTTTTGGTTCCAATAGTATGTATATTACATTCAATGGTTCCTATTCATTGTACAAAATTATGATCTCTCTTCTAATTTATTGTTCGGGATGTCGTAGGCATAGGATTCGAAATAGAAGTACGGCTTATTCAATAACATGTAAAATTTATTTAAAATTTTATTCTCCTTCCTTACATTTCGTTATCTAAATTTTCAAAGGCTCTAACCTATCGTGCCACTTCTTGTTCCAGGTTGTTATCACTGAGGCTGAGAGAGGCAATTTCGAGGTAACCTCAAACCATGCTTGGCCAAGTAGCTAGCCCTACTAGGCCAAGAGAGGGCTCTCTCCATATGGATCATGGATCACAGTCAAAATTACCAAGGAAAGAAGATATTAGGCTAGGTATAGTAGCTCACAGTTTTGATTTTTTGATTCTGTAAGGTTTTGGTGGATCACTAGGAGTCCAACACTTAGGACAAGGAAATTAGGTCAAAATTTGCAGGGTGTTCTAAGGGACAAGGTAGGTATAAATTTTGACATTTAAAGGATAATTATGGTGAGATGAAATAGACCGATGAGGAGTTAGGAAGAGCATATGAGATGAATTCTCCCTAAATTGAAGAAAATAAAAAAATTATGCTAAATTCCCCAAAACAGAACATGAAAACATGAATTTTGTCTTTCAACTTGATATTAATCATATCATAGACATGAAAATGGTTTATGAACTTACAATACATTCATAAAATGATCACAAAGAAGAAACTATGTCAAACATTGCATACCACATGGATCTCAAAGAAATAGCTGCAAATTTGTCATTAATGTCCAGGCCAAACTGATACAAAATTGTGTCCTTGAGATGCCAAAACTCCAAGTGAATCCAAACATTACAATGACTAAGGAAATACATCATATATATCTCAAAACCACTCTTCCTAGCCTCAAGGAGTCGAATCCATGAAGTAGGGATCAATTTCACCTACTCCCAAACAAGAATCTAAAGACTAGGAAGACCCAACAATTTGCCTCTAAAAGAGAGGAAACTGATTCATTTGACCTCTAGAAGACTTATCTGATGTATCTACCCTAGATAACAATAAAAACATGACATTTACATCTATCTTGACTTTTTACATCAGTAATTTTCTCATTTTCCCAAGCAAAAAGTCAAAAAGTCAAAATTTTGCTAAATATGATGAAAATTGCATTTCCCTCGCAAATGCGCAGCACCATGATAGAAAAAATAGCCTTTTTTGCAAGAAACTTTTGGAGGCCTTCCCGGTGTCTAAATCAGCTCCATGATAGCTCATTAGAAATATCTTTGAGTCTAGTTTCCAAATATGCCTTTAGTTCCCAAAATGGTGTCCATCTTCCCTGTCAAAAACATGTTCTCCCAACAGTGGTAAACACGCATCACCAACTTAGAATCTGGAGACTAGGAAGACCTAACAATTTGCCTCTAAAAGAGAGGAAACTGATTCATTTGACCTCTAGAAGACTTATCTGATGTATCTACCCTAGATAACAATAAAAATATGGCATTTACATCTATCTTGACCTTTTACATCAGTATTTTTCTCATTTTCCCAATTAAAAAGTCAAAAAGTCAAAAATTTTCTAAATATGATGAAAATTGCATTTCCCTCGCAAATGTGCAGCGCCATGACAGAAAAAATAGCCTCTTTTGCAAGAAACTTTTGGAGGCCTCCCCAATGTCTAAATCAGCTCCATGATAGCTCATTGGAAATATCTCTGAGTTTAGTTTCCAAATATGCCTCTAGTTCCAAAAATGGTGTCCATTTGCCCTCTCAAAAACCTGTTTTCCGAAGAGTGGTAAACACGCAGCGTCAAGGTCAAAAAAGAGGCAGAAAAATGAAAATTTGGTGGTTATTTTCACTTTTGAGGGACCAGTTCTCCTCCAAATTTTCTTAACCTTGCTAGGGTTGATGTCTTCATCATTATGAACATGATGGTGGTGACCATTTTTCAATTGGATACCCCCAAAAAGAGCGTGTTTGGCTGAATTTTTGCGTGCCAAAATTGCTCAAAAACTCAAAAATGCACTAAATTGCCAAAATGTGTGAGGTTACTTGCTGATCAAGGGCTTGAGGCATGAAGAGACACCTCAGCAAGTATTTCTAACCTCTCCTTCTCCTTTTTCTTGGTCAAAGCTTGAATTTTTACATGGGCTCTTTTGAGCTTGGCCCTTGCAATTTTGTTTCTCATAGCATAGTGATTTGCCATTTTCCTCTGAATATCATTGTCATTCTTGGACTTATCTAACAAGCTCTCCAAATTTAAATTGTCTCTATCAAGCCATGACTCTCTATCGCTGCTAATATCAAGGGCAAGCAGCTCACTTGGAGTGAGCTGCTCTGCCAACTCAGCTTCTCTCTGTCTCTCACAGGCTAGAGCTCTCTTTAGCCCTATTGTCTTTGGTCTTTTTCTTAGAGGCTGATCCTCCTCATCATCAATCTCACCAAATCTGTCCAAGGTCTCCTCCAACAAGGCTTTAACAAATTCTGCCTCTTTCTTTGCTTTGATGGTCTTTACCTCACTGATAATCTGCTTGGTTTTCAGCTGATGATTTTCTTGCTCAAGAAAACCAATCACATATTGTGCTCTGTCAATATTAGCTTGAAGTTTAATAATCTTTGCCTCTTTGCCTCTGATTACTGCACTAGTGATTCTATCCTCATCCTCCTCATCAAGGTCAATCAACTGAAACTCCTACTTTGTTTCATGTTTATCCTCTTGCTCCTCAATGATTGACTCTTTAGCCTTTTCCTTACCCTTGTCTACATGTTTTTTTGATGAAGAAAGCATGGGCCCTTTCACTCCAAGTGAAGCAAACACATGCATGTCGCCTCTCTGATAGGTCCTAGGAAATGGCTTAACCTCCGTCACATTAGCCCAAGTTACCTTAATATCCTTCTCACTGCTTGATGCCTCAGTATCATGATATGATGATGAAGGGTTATAGAAAGGTGATGAAGTAGGATCAACATGAGGTGAATGGATCTGACTAGGTGGTGATGTATGAGTAGCAGGATGAGATGGAGAAGTGGATATGGGAGGATGAGATGATGAAGGGATACTCTGTTCATGATGACTAGGTGAGGAAGTGAAAACTTCATTTGCAATGAATGTGTCCCATGGGATGTTCTTTTTCTCAAGTTGATGCATGGCTATCATCTTGATAAGGGATTGGTGAAAAATACTGCATTTGATGATTATAATCCCTCTTTTGCACAATGTATGCCATCTTGTCAATGTTTTGGGAGAGATAGTAAGGTATGTGAAGCATTCTAACTCTAGTGAAGTGCATGAGGAGTCGGATATGGTATGAGTAGAGTTGAGAAAACCTCCCCTCATAGGTGAAGTATTTCATGATTATCTTCACCATAGGGATATATCGGTCAAGGAGATGAGAGAAAGGGAAAATGGACTTCTTTTCATCCTTGTATCTAGGTTTGAGGTATGTTTCATAATAGCTTAGATCAAGGTTTCCTTGTTTAAACCATTTCTCTCCCACACTAGGGATCCCTGTAGCAGCTGAAATGGCATTGGTGGACATGGAAAAAGTGACCCCAACAAGAGTGGCCTATCTATCATGAATATTTGTGATGAACAACCCTGTCAAAATAGAATGACACTGAATCTGTTGCACTTTCTCACAAAACTCGAAGCAACCAACATGTTTAAAACATGACACGGTGAGAGGAGAAGCCATGAGTTCCTTTGTGGTTACTGGTTCATATTTGTTAATTTTCCCTCCTTTGTGGTCACCTCTCCTTAGTATTTGTGCCTCACTAACACCTCTATCCTCCTCTTCAGACATTTTAAATTTTGAAGGCTTAGGAAACCCTATGGTAAAAATGGAATGAGATGAAGGGAGAAGAAGATGAGATGGCTAGCTTAGGTAAATGAAGGGAATGAGTGTAAATGGAAAACCTAGGTCTATGAAAACCCTATGAATTAACAATGTTCATGACTAATATCTGTTTAAGGAGATGAATAATGATATGGTGCATGAAAAATGAAAATGAAATGGAAACTAGGGTTTCATAAGGAATAAACACTTCAAATATTTAATGGACACCAAATATCTTATAGGCAAGGTGAATTAGTGTGCACTTACTATTTAAAATCTCCTTGGAGAATTTTGGGAGAAGATTGAGCTTGATGGAAGTGGTGCAAATCTTCACAACCCTCACTGTGAAAGTGTGCAACATAGCTGGGCAAACGTGCAGTGCCAAGTCAAACGCGCAGTGCCACCCTGAGAACGCGTAGCTCCAGTGTTAATTGCTCTGGTTTTTCTGGGCAAACGTGCAGCGCCGAGTCAAATATGTAGCACCACCTTGAGAATGCGCAGCACCTTGAAATCTTGACCCAAACTGCTCAGAAAAGTCAAAATATCTCCTTTGCTGAAAACTCTTGATGGCTAAATGGAAACAATGAATTGTGTTGAGATGCTTGATAGGCTTTATAACTTTAGTGGATTTGAAATTTCAATTTGAATCACCAACTTTTCTAATGTTCACATTTCCTTTGGTACTGATACTCTTTTAATTTTCTGACCTTTTTGGTATTGCAAGTTGATCCAACATGGATTTTGGCTTTCTTTTATTTCACTTAGGCTGGATGATTACATGATTGCATTTGATAGCTTGGGATTAAATTTATTACATATAAAAACATAAAATTACATTTGGAAAGACAAAAATAAATTACATATTTGAATTTTATATCAAAATGACATTTTGATATAAAAATCATTAAACTGAGAAAATACAACTTTTAAAGTATAATAATTACATTATGATGATGTTAATTAATCCCTCTCATATATGTGCTGACCTCTTCTGGATGAAGGAGTGACCTTGAGAAATGCAAAACCCTAATGACCTAATGGGACTACTTTTTTGACCTCACATTTTGAATGAGATTTTGACTTAAAAGACTTTCAAGTGAAAAGAGCATTTCCATAGGTGTTGTTATGCTCAAGGAGATATGAGAATGAGTCAGCCAATATGATCTTCTGAGGGAGAATGAAGCTTATTTGACAAGGGCAACCACCAGTGGAACAATTTTATGTCATGACTTAATGGAATGATGAAAAATTTATTCAGAATGGGACACCTAAGTTGCACATGCAAAATGTGTTTTGATCCCTAGTGGAAGTATGCAAATACTGACACTAACACATGTAATTCTTATGGTGCTTCGAGAAGAGAATAAGTGTTGGCCTTGGGTTGAATTTTTATTTTTCAACACTTTTACTCCTTCACCATTTCCTACGGGTCAGACTTCTATTGTACTTACCTATTCTGTGTCAATATGTTGAACACACGGTGTATGGAATTCGACTGTGGTTATCAAAACCCTTTATAAAATTTCTTTAAATTCTCTTCTTGTTTGATTCTGACCCTACCAAGGATCAGGTCAACATTATGTCACAACTTAATGTAAATGAGTATCTCGGACTGGGGCCTTAACGGTAATAGTTATTTTTTTTGTATTTATATACCAATATTATTTACCATACTTGTAGCCTTGCTACTCTTTTATATATACAAGATTCTTCACATGATTTATATGTGAATATCCTATATATATTTTCTTTTATTGTGACACAAACATGGTTTTGTGTAATTTAATCATATGCATAGTGGTCATTCTGTGATTAAGGGTATTCTGTATTATAAGTTTTTGGTCTAAATAGACTCTGATAATGATATTATTTTACCATTTGTTACTATATATTTTCTTCAGAGCTATAGATTTGTGTTCTACCTACATTGGTTTCTTTTTTATACTCAAGAAAGTCAACTTGATATTTCCTTTTTATATTTACATAAAAGAATTTTTTTAAGTTCTTTTGTTCAATAATATAATTCTTTTTTATATTTACATAAAAGAATTTTTTTAAAGTTCTTTTATTTGGTTCCTTCTTTAACTAAAAACAAGAGTTGGTTCTTAATACAAATTTAGATTTAGCCCACCATTATTATTTTATTTTGATATTATATTATTTTTTATGGGAGGAAGTCTCCGTAATTTTTAAATTTATTTATTTTATCTATTTAACTTTAT
This sequence comes from Pinus albicaulis, assembly GCA_034641835.2. Taxonomy (NCBI): domain Eukaryota; kingdom Viridiplantae; phylum Streptophyta; class Pinopsida; order Pinales; family Pinaceae; genus Pinus; species Pinus albicaulis. The sequence continues at coordinate 47,301,559 of CM076572.1, forward strand.
ACTCGATTAAGTAATCTTTCTTGTACTAGTACTGAGTAACTAAACTTTAATTTCAGGCACACTATCATTTTATGTGATCCCTTCATAGATTAAAAGAATACGTAGATAATACATGTATATGATAATGCATTGTAATTTATAAATTCACTAGCTAGACTAACAAATAGGAATATATGTTTAAGGTTATAAACCCTTTTTTAAAAACATAGTTAGCTCAGATCTTAATAAAATATGACGTAATTTAAATCAATAATTAATTTCTTTCTATAGCATAGTTTAAAGATAACAAATATTCTCATAAAATTTCAGAGTATATAGTTCTAAAATTAGAGGGTCTCAATTGTACAAAACCTCTCTGAAATATAGGAGGGACTTTGATATCTAGCTTATGTGTATACATTAACTAACTACCATTACCATTTCTATAATTTTCCTTTAACAACAATTTTATCTTTTATACTTGCAAACAGATATTTAGAATTTGAAACAATGACTTATATTCACAGTGGACTATATACATAGAAACTATAATAGACAAAACTACGTACAAAATTATATCTTCTCCTCTATCTATCATCACATAACAATAAAGAATTCAAAATCCATGATAAGATATGAATAGAATTTCATCTGAGTGTAATTAATTCTTGGGGAATAGCTAGGAACATAGCACATAGCACGTTCCACCCAACCATGAACTATCTCCAATATTTTCCCCCGATATAAGACCTTACCTTTGCCCATGTTTTTTGGTTTTAATTTTTGAAAAAACTTTTTATTTTTCTTTAAAATGTGTCTTTCTCTCCCATTGTGATTATTCCTCTTTTTACACCCACTTAGCATGTCTCATCATCTCAGTTATTAACATGATATTTCTCTCCCATTATGTTAATATTTTTAACAACTTTATCCTACAGGATTTTAGGAGACTTTCCGGGAAGGTCCCCATGTGGACTTTATCCACTTTACAACTTTTCATGAGTTAGCAAGAAGTCTGTAATACTCTAGTTCTTCTTCTTGAATATTTCCAAAAAAAAAAAAAAAAATTCAATAAAATAAATTATAATTTTATCCTCACATAGTTTCCATTCTAGCTTCTATAGCCATTAATTCACATAATAATTTAAAGTCCAAAAATAGTCATGTATGAAAAAACAAGACATAGGGGTATTAAATCTTCTCTCCCTTGAAGTAAACATTGTCCTCAGTGAAATTATTTTGTCATCTTCTTTTTTCATAGTAGTCTCCTTGGTGCTAAAGTGCTTATATTGCACTTTACTTTGAATAATGGATCAATTCAGGAGTAAAATGTACTTCGGTCTTCAAATCACAATCATTTCCTAGCATGTTTCCATACATGCTGAAAAGGTGCTTTACATCTTCATTCACACATCCCACAAAGGATTTTCAAACTGCACCCAATAATTTTATCAACATGTACCCACCAAGGTCAACAACATCAGTATATCAACAATAACAATAGGTTCTTTTGTACATTTATCCATTTTCTATGCCAAGTGAGGTGGACGTCATCGCATGTGAAATTCAAACATGGAATTTCCATTTTCATTTCATCTCATTTACACAATAGCAATAATAATTGAAGGACTACTTATCATGCTTCTCCTTATGATTCACTCTAATAACCTGTCACTCGAGGCGACATCTCTACCACTTTCATGGTTGTTATATTATTGTCAATTCTTCCCCAAGGTGGAATTAGTCAAGTCTATTAGAAAATGAGAAAGGTAGAAAGATTTTCTTATGTTGATAATTACTTGTGTTATTCTTATATTCTTATTATCTTATTTATGTTCTTATTTTATCTTAATTTCATCAAGAAATCATAAAATCAAAACATGAAGGTCAATGGTACCAGATATAGGCACTCAACTAGGGCGAAAACCCCTCTCTAGGGGAAATCCTAGTCAAACTCTTCCACTAATCAAACTGAGATAGACTAAATTCTTAGACCTAATCAAAAGACTTTCCTCGTCCACCAAATCAGCCTTCCAATATGATTCAACAAACTTTGGTAGTCTCTTCTAGTCCAACAGCTACAACCCAGTAATAAATCAGAATTTTGACCCCCATCTATTCCATGAGGGCTTCATTGGGGGAGAAATACCATACCACGTGGGTTCATATTGGGGGATGTATATTGAGGAAAAAATGGCAGAATATATTCAGGGATATATAGGGGGTAAAGTGTTTTTATATTGGCAAGTATAAAAAATGGAGCTCAAAGTTAATGAAAAATTATAAAGGGGTATAAAAAATGTTAATGAAAAAATGGATACCTACAATATCTAGTGAAAGTAGGGGTTTTTTAAATTGGGAAGGTGTATTGGGCTTTTTTTAGAATTATTTTTCAATATGTAGTCAAAATAAGAGTATTATTTAGTATGCCATGAATGCACGTGATATGTCATAGGTTCATTGAGTGAAGCCCCTGTGAGCTACTCCAAAATTTTGTCCCGACAACAATATAGAATTTCAACCCCCAACTACTCCGGAATTTCAGCCCAACAACAATCTAGCAACTTTTCACGTGTGAGACAAGGAGAGATAAAATTCAACTTCCTTTCTCTTGACAAAGCCTTCCTTATTCTTCGCTAGTATTTTCTTCCTCTTCCTTGAACTTCGCACCCTTTTTCTGCCTCCAATAACTACAAATCAAACTTCCTAAGTTGATGCTCCAAATGAGGTTGAATTGTTTTCTTTATATAGTGTTTGTGTGAAGTTGAATTCTCTTGATGAGGCCGACTTGGTGGAGGAGACCTAAAAGACCTACTTTACATTAAAATAAATTTCTTTCTTGATAGATGAATCCTAAGAAGGGTGTTTTTTATTATGAAATGGAAAGGGACACTTGACATAAAACCTATAATCCTACAATGGAGGATTTGACCTAATAACCATTGACCCAAGCATGCAATCCATGTTTTAATAAGTCAATTTATTTATAATAAAAAAATTTCTTTTGACAAATACATTACATCATGACTCAAATACAATTATGAAGACCAATACTAGTTACATTTTTTAACACTACCTCTTAACTAGGGAGGTATTCATAATTACATATATACAAAGGTACATGGAAGATCTCAAAATGATATACTCTATGAAGATTTCACAACATAGGCAGTGCTATAGATTAGATACTTGACCATGGTACTCTAATCGAGTGGGATGAAGGTGTGTTCCAAGTTGCAGCGTATATAGGTACCATCAGGCTTCCACTCTAACACCAACCCATGGATCTATGTATGTATCAAAGGTTAGATATATATGACCAATGCCACCTCCCCTACTTTTGCAGATAGACATCAATACATAGGTCGGCTAGATGTCCTCCCAAGCATCTTCTTTCCACAAGATGCTTCATCTCTAATTATCAACTAAATCAGATATATATCCACCATTCCAATCATGCTTCAAACATTCAATATTTTTATGAATACATCCTACACAATCACAACCCCAATCAATGATAAACCTTCAAATATATATACAAGTAAACACAAACCTTATTCTGATGCTACTTATATCATCATAAAGTTATCCAATTACAACCTTTCGGAAGCTTTCTTCTTCTTTCACTTCTTCAATGGTACCAAATACAGCCTCAGTACTTTTCAAATATTTTTTTTACAAATCCATATGTAGTACATTCTTTGGTTTCATTCTTTCTTCAAGGTATTTACTATGACTATCATAATGTGCCCTCCCTCTCAACTAGGGAGATGTAACTTTTCTTCTATCCAATCTCCTTATAAACTTAGGGAGGACAACAACATCATATATACTTCATTCTTTCTCATGTAAGTTAGGTCATCTTGGTCATCATCATTCTTATAGCTTCCTTCATCATGCTCATAATTATTATCATATTTAATTATGAACATCTTCAACATATTGAAGATTATGTACCTGAAAAAATGTAATAACAAGTAAAATTGAATACAAATATACAGAAGCATGAAGTCAACTATATCAAATCATTACAATAGAAGCATCAAAATAATCATCTTTAGACATCAAATACCTAAACCTAGTTAGGTTCACAATGAGCAAGGCTCACATCTTTTTACATACTAGACTTCAACTTCTTGGTAGGGTTTCATCATAAACCCTAGACTCCATCTTCAACACACAAAGTCTTAGATGACAACAATAAAAATCTGATCATAGTACTATACCTCTAAGGTTTCAACAATATTCTTTTAGAATTACATGTGAGACTCTACTAGGGTTTGTTGCAAACCCTATATTTTATCATCGTAGCTAAATCATATCGATAATCATGTCCTAGAAAATCAATATCTATTACAGTTTTGTCACAAACCCTATATTTCATAAACTGAAACACGAGTATTAACAATAAAGTTAGCATACTCACATATGCATATCTAGGATGCATTTCACATCAATATCTACTAGGTAAACCCAATATCAATACATCAAACAATTTTTACTAGGCTAGGCTTTCATTAATATGGGCGAATATACACCTAGGGTTTCATTCATAGGATCTTACTTTAGTTATTACAAGGATTTTGTTCATAGACCCTAATTCACCAAACCCTGAAAATCCACGGTTTCATTATATAATCTAGACATTAACAGTAAACCCTAAAGGACTAGGGTTTTACCATAATAATACCAAAACCCTAAAGTTCAAAAGAATAATATTTCATCACAAACCCTAAGAAGATTAGGGTTTAATAATCAACTTTGACACACCCTTAGCATCAAGAGGATAGGGTTTTATAAAGGACCATAAAGGTTAGGGTTTCACAAGAATGATAAAATGACAAGAGATAGTATAACGAGAGAAGTTAAATCTAATGATTAATCACCTTAACCATAATATTTGCGATTCAAAACCCTATACATACATATGTTAGTATTGTAAAGAAAATTTCAAAAGAAGAATGATCATATTGTTTGTATGCTGAGAACCTTGTAACAAAACTTGTAATCTAAGACATACCTTATAGGAATTCAGTTCTTGAAGGGCTTCCTTTGCAACAAGACTTCTTTCATGATTCAATTCTTTCCTTTGAAGTCTCCTCCATAGCCTTTATGTATTCTGCAAGCTTTCCTACAAAGGAAAACTATAAATAAAAGGTTATTAGTATACAAGACAAACAAATATTGATGCAAGGAGGAAACTAAACATAAAAGAGGAAAACAAGAATAAGATACTTATATTTTGGTAAAATGGTGAAGGCCCCCTCTTAATCCAATCTTTCTGAGAGATACCTACAACTTAAACAATTCAATAAGCTCTAACAACATATATTTATGAACTCTAGAAATCAAAACATAAAATAAAACATTGCAGAATTAAAGTAGAAGTATATGCAAGGGATAATATCCCTAAGAGTCTCTAGAAAAACAATCTTTGACTTTGGATTCTTCCACCTTGTTATTCTTCGGTAGATCTTCATCAGCAACATTTGCATGTTCTCTTTTTCTCTTCTTATTCCTTGGGTTTTCAAGACATCGACTTTTGTAATATCCCATATTATGACAATTATAGCATTCAATCTTTGATATATCAACCTTTTTTTTGGTCCTTGAATTTCTTATATACTCCCTTCTTATTGTGGTGAGAAGAGAAGGCATTTGAATTGTTGTTTTCTTCATCCTCCTTCTTGTTACTTACTAATGATATTTGGGCTTCTTCTTGACTTCATGCAGTCCATATTTTTTCAAAGTATCTTTCCAATTGCTAATTCCTTATGCAAATGAGCTCCAAGATTTTGGTAGACCTAGAAGTGCAGCAATCATGAGTTATTTCTCAGGTACAACTTCATCAATCACTTGGAGTTCATCTTTTATTCTAAATATCCTTAAAAATTATGATGACACAATATAATATTTTTTATGTTTATTGTTCTTAGTTCATTCTTGAGACTAGATATCTGACCATTGTTCTTGATGGTAAACAATTTGGAGAGGGCTTCATACATTTCTTGTGCAGAATCTATATTGGATATGTATGGGATAAGATTTCCCTTCACTCCATCTACTACTAGATTCATGGTTATAATTTCAGTTTCCATATATAAAATTGAGAGAGAAAGAGAGATTACACACACAACAACAAATACTTGATACTTTTATTGATCACCATGGGTACATATATATAGGATACATAGCTCTGGCTTCGAGATATATAGATCAATACTACAACTCATACAGTAGCTTCTAGATTTCCGCCTAGAGACTCACACTGACAATTGACATTACATGGAAGCATTACTTCCAACACCCTCCCTTAATGCTTACATGGAAAATATTAAAAAATATGTTTTACAACAACAATATTAATATCTACCTTACTGGTCTTCATCAGCACTCACATCCACTCTGGAATCTCGCAAACACTTCTTTCTACATCACCACATCTTCGAGTTGTCACTTGACCTCCATTTAACACATAGCCGCTTCAGACCATATTTGACGTACTTTGCAGAATTGACGCTTCTCGACCTCCCAGAGCACGACGAGTTAGTATCGATATTGAACCATCCTATGGGAATACCTCCATATGTTGAACACATGGTCTTCCATTGTATTCCCCAGTTATCTAGGAAGGTTGTCAGGGTACTGAATGTATTCAGAAGTCAATTTTACAAGATGACCTCTTAAAAAGATAATCAAATTAATCTGTAAGTTGATGTTCATGGCTCCACACGATGCCACCATCTTATAAAAAATTAAACATCATCAAATCAGTGATATGTTCTTGTGTCACCATATGCAGAAAGAACCAACGATTTGAAATTATGCTAATATGTTCTATGATTAGTTCTTCATTTTATTTTTACACTTGAAAAATAGCACATTATAACTTCAACTCATACCACAAAATTGGAACATAAAATCAATACTATATCACAAAATAAACACTATATACATCACCATTAACCTAAATTCAATGGCCTCCCAAGATATTCTTCACCACCACATTTCAGCCTCACAAGATTTATGACAACTAAACCAATATTAAAAATAATATTATTCTCTTGAACCCAATGAACGGTACATTGAATTCAACAGAGAAAACCTTTAAAATAATTGGCCCTGAGAAAATTTTCATCTGCGACAAAAGTGTCATAGATAAATGCTTTATGGATCGACTATATTACTTTCATTTTCCCATCGACCCTCTTGTGCTTTGGGGAAATAATAGGCATGACAGAGCTAAATGCTAGAATCAATCACACGCCTATAAAATAGAGTATTATAGACAAAAAACATCATTACGATCACTTTAAACTTACGTAGTAGCCAGAAATCAGGGCATAAATTGGGACTTCCTTACTTTCTTTAGGATTCCATTCACCCATGTTATCGTTGTGCCAATCCACAACTTCAACTCTGAAAAAGTCCTCTGCATTTTGAGATCACGTTGCCATCAAGTTCTATAAGCTTTGATGGTTGACTCCATGGAGACCTAGGTTCAAATCCCAGTAGCCACGCCAATGAGATCAATGAGCTCTTGATGTAGTTCAGTGGCTAAGTTAACGGGGCCTCGGATAACTCGCATAGTGAGAAAATCCACCAGTGAAATCACCAATTCATCGCCCACTACAACAGCTTCTCACAGTCTTGAGATTTTGGTGCTCCACATTCGTTCAATTCGCATGCAACCAATTCATGCCTACACACAGACTTGAATGATGAGGATATGCTCAGCAGAGAGGTTTTCATCGACAATTTGGAGGCATGGGGTGGCCTCATGGGGTTGAGTTATGATAGTAGAAATATTGTTCTTTGTGGTTCAAGGGGAAAGGGTCACCGCACATTCATCAAAAACGGTGATGAGCTCAGTCCCTTGACCAAAATCATCCTCGTCAGCGATGGCAACAAATCAAAGCCAGATCTATTGTGGACACCTGACTTCTCAGCAATCTCTTTTCATGAAGATCCCATTTATAAGGGAGATATGGAGGATTTCACCGCCACTTACCCTTATGGATGAAATTAGACACGAGAGGAAGATTCAACCATTCCACTCCTTCTCATAATCACAACCAACATTTTTTCTTGGATTCTATTTCTACACAAAAAACACATAGAAACTCCATATCTACACAAATCTACACAAAAAAATTCAAAAATAAAATACTAAACTAATCTATGTACAAAGCATTAGCTCCCATTGTTCTCACATCTCCCTGGCCTTCCCATGAGGGAATCAAGCCAGTACTTTCTCCAATACCATGATAGAAAATTGAGAGAGCAAGAGAGGTTACACACGCAAAACCAAACACTTGATACTTTTATTGATCACCACATGTACGTATATATAGGATACATAGCTCTGACTTCGAGATATCTAAACCATGACTACAACTCATACAGTAGCTTATAGACTGACGCCTAGAGACTCACATCGACAACTCACATGACATGGAAGCATTACTTCCAACATTTCCTTGTACTTTTCCTTTCCTACATCATCTGTATATTTCTTAACTTTTCCTTGAGAAAAATATAAAACTTTAAGCTTTGAAAAATATTAAGATCAATCCTCTTCTTCGATGCCCTGTAGTTGGAGGTTCCTTCTAGCTTATTTTTTGTCTTCATTGTCATGAATTATTTTCTTGGTATATATAGAAGACCTTCCTGTTCTTATATGATAATTTTTCTTTGACCCTTTCAATAGATCTTCAATATGTCTTTTTCCTTCCTCCTTCACCTTAGCTCTAATACCATGTTAGAAAATCAAAAAGGAAGAAATATTTTCCTATGTTGATAATTACTTGTGGTATTCGTATATTCTTATTATGTTCTTTATGTTCTTATTTTATCTTCCTTTAACCAATAAATCATGAAATAGAAACATGGATATCAATGACACTAGATATGGACACTCATATAGAGATAAAACCCCTCTCTAAGGGAAAATCCAGTCAAACTCTTCCACTAATCAAATTGAGATAGACCAAAACCTTAGACTTGATCAAAAGGCCTTCCTCCTCCACCAAGTCATCCTTCCAATATGATTCAAAAAAAATAAGTAATCTCTTTTAGTCTAGCAGCTACATCCCATAAACAATCCAGAATTTTGACCACTCGCTACTCTAGAATTTTGGTCCAGCAAAAATCTAGCAACTTCACATGTGTAAGTCAAGGAGAGATAAAAATCAACTTCCTTGTTCTTGGAAAGTCTTCATTCTTCTTTGCTAGTGTTTTCTTCTTCTTCCTTGAACTTCACACCTATTTTCTGCCTCCATCAACTGCAGATCAAACTTCCTGAGTTGATGCTCCAAATGAGGTTCAATTGTTGCCTTTGTATAGTGTTTGTGTGAAGTCGAATTCCCTTGTTGAGGTCGACTTGGCCTTCTTGAGGCTGAATTGGTGGAGGAGACCTAAAAGACCTATTTTACATCAAAATAATTTTTTTCTTGATAGATGAAGCCCAATAAGGGTCTTCTACATTATGACATGGATAAGGACACTTAAAATAAACCCTAGAAGCCTACAATGGAGCCTTTGACCTATTAACCATTGACCTAAGCATGAAACCCATGCTTTAATAAGTCAATTTATTTTATAATAAAAAATATTTTTCTTTGTTTTGACAAATACATTACATCATGACTCAAGTACAATTATGAAGATCGATACTAGTTACATTTTTCAACAAAGTCCCTCTTGATTTTTTTTGTCACTTGTTCCATACCTTTCCATAAGCCCACAAAAGCATGACGAAATAAAAAATAAGGAATTAACAATACCAACATAGATAATGAAGGGGTAACTTGACATACTCAAGTTTCCTGATCAAAACAAAAAAAATTAATTTCACAAATCTACAACATTGATTTTCCTTTTTACCTTTCATAAACTATTTTTTTTAACTCGCTCCCTTGATTTTTTTCAGTTTATCCTTCATTGCAATTTATTGAAGAAGATTACATTAGGGGAATTTTGAGGTCTAAAATGGGGCCTCCTAAGAAAAATGTACAACCAAAATAAACTTTATAAGAAACAATAAGATTCACAATGATGATGTCAACCATGGGGGATGATTCTCCATTTTTGGAGTAAAAAAGTATAATGTTTAAAAAATAATAAAATAATAAAACTACTTTTCAACCTGTATTTTCAACTTATCTCCCTAAGATTTTACTCAAATTTCTAGTGGGATTATTTGTTGGATGAAAATTTTGATTCCTCATCCAAGGAGTACCCACGTTGCATACTTTCGATGGACCCTACTACACGAAAAATGAGAAATACATGAAAAAAAATTGATTTCAATCATGTTTTTCATGCACCAGGGTTCATCGAAAGTATGCAAAATGGGTACTCCCTGGGTGAGGAATCAAATTCTGCATCCAAGGAGTGTTGCTACTTGAAATTTGAGTAAACCCATAGAGAGATAAGTTGAAAATACGAGTTGAAAAAATATTTTTTTCTTTTTTCCCTTTAAAATTTGATGATGTAATATAATCTTGTTTTAGCAGTTTCATTATTATTTTATAATTTATTTAGAAAGCCTATTTTATACCTCAAAATTCCCCTAATTTTTGCATATTACTCCTATGTAAAATCATGGGGTCTCTTCTGCTTGCATTCCTATACGCATTGGATACTTCAAGACACATTATGTTAATATATTTATCTTCATCACTTAGAACATCTTCTCTCTCTCTGAGACACACACACGCGCGCACACACACACACACACATATATGTATGTATGTATGTATGTATGTATGTATGTATAAATATATTTTTATTTTAACATTACATTACCTAGGAAAATATGTGTTAAAATATTTTCATCTCATAATTATGGTTGTACCCTTCAACCAAAACTTTTTCATTTTGTTTCTAAGTTGTCTGGTGATAATTTTTATTTTCATAGTTTCAATGGCTTGCTCCAGGAAACCCATTTATCATCCACTTGTTTATCCTATTACATCATTCAATAATATTTATTTATCTATCAAATTAATCAACAGGTTAACTCTTTTATATATAGAGCATTTACCCAATTGGAAAAAGAATCCATATTAATCCATAATCCATACAGATTTGAAATATGTTCCATCCTTCAAGCCTAAGCCATAAAGGATTTCTTTGTCCATTTCAAGGCCTATTACAGTTTCCTTTTAAGGAATTACAGGTTTTCACTCTTGATTTTGTCTTGATCAACTTCACACTTATCATTTTTTATCTGGATTGGATCATTATATATTTTTCATATGTATCAATGCATTTAGAGTGGAAAATTTTGAGGAATCAACTCACAAGACCGTTTTTACCAACGGGACCCAGTTTGGAAAAATGGGGATTGAAACCTTCCAGGAGTGTTTTGAGGCTTCAAACAATGTTTTTTGGGAGTAAAATTTGCCGTTACAGTGTGAAATATTTTCATGCTAATCTACACACATAGATCTTTCCAATGATGGAAGAAGCGTGTCAATCAGAGTTTGTATTCAAAAGTTATGCCACTCAGAATTTGACCTTCCTGTTTTCTCACCTATAATTCAGGAGGATGTCGTGCCAGCCCCCATTATTTATGGAAAGGGGGCTAGACATGTGTTTTGGATATAAAATACTCTAGAAGATTCTATATTATAACTCTACTTAAGATTTGATGTAGTCAAACTAAACCACTAGTAGGCTATATGGCTATGTTATAACCAGACCACTAGGAGGAAGAGGCATTCCATTCTTTCGTGATTTTATTGTTCCATAACAGAGAAAATATAACCTAGAGAGATATGAGGTAGAGCACACAGAGAGGATTTGTGCACTGCAGAAGCCCACGAGCTACATGCATTACTTCTTTGTACCTCCAACGATATTTTCCAGATAGAGAAAGAGAGTGAAACGGCCTCACATTCCAGTTGTATTTTCTACCGAAAGGGTTTACCAAAGCATATCTTGTGTCTTATGTGTGTTTGTGAGCTTACTTTTCTATAATTTTCTGCATAAATTTCTTTTACATGCATGCACTAATTACATTTAAATTTACATATCTAGAGTTTTAATAAAACTGTAATAGTTTAGAATTTTATGATTTCCAATATAATATTATCATATTTGTTGTGACGAACTGTCCAATGGAATATCCATAGTATTTTACAGATCATTAGGTATCAGAGCCAAGTTTCTTTGGATATTTTATGGAGATTGCAGGGATCTAGATTGGTGAGACCGAAAATCATAAGCCCTAATAATGGCCCATGAATCTATAAAAAAACCTTGTGATCCTGCAGACGTGAGGTTTATGTAGTTGGAACAACAATTTTCAGATATCAACCACAATGTAAACCTCCTCATGGAGGCCTTGAATAACACGTTGGGGATATTTGGAGAATATTGGGGTTTGAATGTCAAGGAAAAATCAGAAGGTTGACCAGAAGATCAGGGAGAAATGAAGAACCAGTCAAAGAAATAACTCAGAAAAGATCAACCTAATTCGAGTATCGTGAACCAATCACAATCCTTCTTTAAAATGGAATAAAATTTTGATATCAAGTAATACCATAGAAATATCGATGCTCTGAAGATTAACCACTGGTTGCAACAATTGGATGTTTATTCTGATGTCTATCAGATCGAGGAAGGGAAAAAGATCTCATTCGCATGACTGAAATTAGAGGACCATGCACTTACTTGGTGGGAGAGCCACAAAGAAAACCTAAGGTTGAAGGAGAACCTCTAGTGACTAAGTGGGAGGATTTTAGAAACCTCATTAATTCACAGTTTTATCCCATTGGGTATGTGGAGGACCAGTGGATCCAGTGGCATTACTTCAGGCAAAATTCATGCCAAATCATGCAAGATTACACCACAAGATTCATAAAAATGGCTACAATGTTGGGTATCTCTCTAAAGAACCTAGATGTGCTCAATTATTTGGGTGGTTTGCACCACCATATGTGTGATAAAGTGATGTTATTCAAGCCCAAATCAGTGGACAAGGCTTGTGTACATGCACAATACTTGGAAAACATAGGCCTAAAGAGAGTGCAATCAACTGGATCAAATTAGAAGGAGCAACGAGATGCTTCTAAGGAGGGGGAGAAGAAGAAAAAAGGGGGAAAAGATAAAAATATGTTAGCCATGATGCACTAGTTTAAAGGTCATAGAAACCACTGCAACATTGATAACCATACATAGGATAACTATTAGAAGTTGCATTTAGAGATAAACCGAAAGAACAAGAAGGAGAATCGCATGGCCATGGAATTGAGAAACCAAGTTGAAATCATCTTGGACATGGATGAGAAGATCGTTTGTACATCAATGCAGAAGCAGGTGAATATGAGTAGCCTTCAGTAATAAGAAGAGAAAGAAATGACCAAATTCTTCCATATAAAGATACAGGCTAGGAAGACAAATACTGATGCTCTTTTTTACTCAAGATCGCAGGAGAATCTCATTGCAGCAAACTTGTTCAAGAAGTTGGGGCTGGAATTTTGTGATCATCCAAACCCATATCCATTGGGATGGGTAAATAAGGATGCAAAGTTGAAGGTAACAAAACAATGTAAAATTAGGTTTGCTATTAGTGTTGATTTTATTGATGAAGTAGATCTGGATGTGGTTCCCCTTGATGTATGTGGAGTCGTGTTTGGGAGTCCATAAATGTACATGCGTGATGAAATATTCATGAGGAGATCCAAACAGTACCCACTCATTAAGGATGGAAAATCGTTTATCATCAATGCGCACAAAGGCAAGTCAAAATTTTCATTGGTAAGTGCCAACCAAGCCAAGAAATTGATCAGTTCCAGCAAGAAGTATGTTTTATTGTTTTTAAGAGAAATTCAGTCTCTAGAGGAGAAAATAAGAGGCAAGGCATCCCTGGAGGGGTGTACTAAGAAAAATAAACAAAAATTGGAGGAGTTGTTACAGACATACAGGGATGTGTTCAGAGAGAGTAAAAGGTTACGACCTAATATAGAAGTGGAGCATAAGATCCAGCTATTTTTGGACTCTCCATTGCCAAATATTGGGTTGTACAGGAAGTGTATTATAGAAGCAAGTTAGGTGAAAAAACAGTTGTAGCAGTTGCTGGAACACAGTGCCATTCGACAGAGTAAATCATCATGTGGGTCACCCATCATCCTTGTGTCAAAGAAGGATGGAACTTGGCGGATGTGTATATATTACAGGGTGTTGAACAAAATCCTACTCAAGAATAGATACCCCCTGCCTAGGATAGATGATTTGTTAGATCAGTTGCAGAAAGAAAAATATTCACCAAGTTGGACTTGGATTCTGGATATCACCAAGTTCAATTCAAATAAGAAGATACTTTGAAGATAGCCTTCAAAAATAGGCAAGTTTTATATGAGTGGTTAGTCATCCCATTTGACCTATGTAATCCACTAGCTACATTTATGAGATTAATGAATGATGTAGTGTTCCATTTTATAGATTCAATTGTTATTTTCTATTTGGATGATATACTAGTATATAGTGCTACCTGGGAGGAGCATATTTCACATTTGACGCAGGTGTGGAAACATTGAAGAAGCACCAGCTTCTAGAAAATCTCAAGAAGCACGAGTTTGCGCAACAACCTTTGGTGTAGCTTAGGTATGTGATTGATGGAGGAGAGTTTAATATAGATCCTTCCAAGATGGAGGCCATCTTGAAATGGTCAATTCCTACTAATGTTTCTAAGGTCATGACTTTCATTGGGCCAACATAGTACCTAAGGAAATTCATAGCCTCATTTTCAGCAGTAGCAGGACCACACCATGCCATAACAACAAGTGGTAAGAGTTTCGAGTGGGGAAAAGTTCAGCAGAAGGGTTTCGAGGATGTAAAGAAGAAGACCAGTCAAGCACCAGTTCTGGAATTACCAAACTTGCAGCGACCCTTTGAAGTGGAGAAAAATGCGAGTGGGTATATTATGGGATTTTCCTTGATGCAGGGAGGAAGGCTTGTATGCTACCATTCTGAAGTATTTCATGGGGCAGTTCTTAACTACCCTACCTATGACAATGATCTCTATCCCATGGTGCAAGTTGTGAAGAAGTGGAAGCATTATCTGATGGGAAAGGATACAGTAATCCACACATATCACCAGCCATTATAGTAATTTTAGGACCACAGTAAGCTACAATAGACCAGGTATTACAAGTGGATTGGGTTTTTACAATAGTTTCATTTGGTGATAAATTATAAGAAGGTAAGCACAAAAAAGTTGGTCAATATGCTTTCAAGGCCAACCACATTAAATATTATAGCTTTGGGTACTTTTATGCACATGGATACATTCACCCATGATGCATACAGAGAGGAATATTCAGAGGATGAGAAATTCAAGAAGGTTTATCAACAGTTGCAAAGTCGGATTCATGTGCACGATGGCAACAACACCGTTGATTATCGTCTCCAGGATGGGTTACTCTACAGGATGGATAAGTTGTGTATTCCTAAAGGTAATCGATTGCAGTTTATTAGAGAGGCTCGTACCTCCAAGGTTACAAGGCACTTTCATTTATGGAAGACCATGGATAACTTGTAGAGGTATGTTTATTAGCCCAAGATGCAAGAGAATGTAGTTGGGTTCATAAGAGGATGAATAATTCGTTGTACCGACAAGCCTAGTAATAGGAAACAAGGCCTATATCATCCCTTATAACCTGTACCTACTCGTTCTTGGGAAATCATTTCCAAGACTTTGTGGGAGGCTTACCGACAACCAAGAAGGGACATGACTACATGTTCGTGGTAGTTGACAGGTTCAACAAGATGTGTTTTCTAATTCCCTTTAAAAATAACATCAATGGGAAAGAAGCAACAAACTTATTATTTGGACAGGTTTGGGTGCACTTTGGGATACCAAGGAGCATCATTTCAAATAGGGACACAATATTTCTTAGTGCATTTTGGACTACATTGTGGGAGAATATGGACAAAAATTTGAAGATATCTACAACATTCCATCCATAGACTGGTGGTGGGACATAAGTAGTCAACATGACTTTGGTGCAGGTTCTAAGGGGATACAACCAAAAGCATATGAAGACATGGGATGAAAATATGTTATATATACAAAATTTTGATAATAGCGTAGTCCACACTTCTAGAGGAAAATCCCGATTTGAAACTTGTTTTGGATATTTTCCACCTTCACCTTTGGACATTGCATATGAGCGGCAAGGAGGAGTGAGGGAAGATCTTACAAGAGATTCTTTAAGGTCTGAAAATATTATAGAGAAGATTAGTAAAATCCATCTACAGGTATAGAAAACATTGCAGAACTCATAGGAGAAGTATAAGGCTATGCATGATCAACACAGAACGTAGAAATCATTCAAGGTAGGAGACGCAGTATGGCTACAGTTGAACAAGGATAGGTTGCAGGGGCCTGGTAAGAAAATCAAGGCTATGATGTATGGTCCATTTGAGATACTGGAAAAGGTGGGTGATAATTCCTATTGACTCAGTTTACCACCATATATTTTTATTTACTCAGTTGTGAATTTAGATAATTTGAAACTCTATGAGCTAGATCAGGAAGAGGAATGGGTCCTACCTTTTGTGGAGGATTTGGCACCAGACGCTCAAGCAGAGTTGACATAAGATATAGTTTTGTAGGAGAGTTCAAGAACTATAAGACAAGGATAGCATGACCTTTGGAAGATTGGGCTGAAGGGACAACTTCCAAGCGAAGCTAAATGCTACACTAGAGAGAAGGTGGAGGAAAACTTTCCCCACCTCATTCAGTAAAATATTTTGGGGCCCAAAATCCTCCAAAAATGGGGACGTGTAATCTATATTGGATCATTATATTTTTTTCCATCCATATCGATGCATTCAGAGTGTAAAAAGTGGAGTAATTAGCTCATGGGACCATTTTTACCAATGGGACCCAGTTTGGAAAAACAAGGACCAAAACCTTCCGAGAGTGTTTTGAGGCATCAAACTAAATTTTTTTGGTGTAAAACTTTTTCACCTTAATGCATCACATTTTCATGTTATTCTATGCACATATATCTTTCCAACGATGCAATAAACCTGCTAATTGGAGTCTGTATGAAAAAATTATGCCACTCAGAAGCTGACCTTCCTGTTTTCACACCTATAATTCGGGAGGATGTCGCGTCAGCGCCCATTATTCATGGAAAAGGGGCTAGATGCATGTTTTTATATAAAATACTCTAGAAGAATCTATATTGTAACTCTAGTTAAGAGTTGATGTAGTCAAACTTAACTACTAGTAGGCTCTCGGGTTGCGTTATAACTGAGCCACTAGGAGGAAGAGGCATTCCCTTCTTTCGAGAGAATTTTGTTCCATAGTTGAGAAAATATAGCCTAGATATATAGGAGGTAGAGCACACACAGAGGATCTGTGCATTGTAGCAACCCACGGGGCACAAGCATTACTTCTTTGTACCTGCAGCCATATTTTCCAGACATAGAAAGAGAGTGAAGCAGTCTCACCTTCTAGTTGGGTTTGCTCCTGAAATGGTTTCCCAGAGCATATATTGTGTCTTATGTGTGTGTGTGTGAATTTATTTTATCATTCTCTACTTTTCGCATAATTCCCATTCACATGCATGTAGTAAGTACAGTTAAATTTACAGATCTAGAGGTTTAATAAAACTATAATAGTGTAGAATTTTTGGATTTCTAATATATTATCATATATTATTGTGATGAGTTGTCTAGTTGAGTATCCATAGTAGTTTACGGATCACTTTTCTGTAATTATATGACGCTTTTTGCATCCTTTCAACATTATTCCTGGATTCTTTCATGTTTTTTTGGTTCCTTGGGGTAACCAATAAATCATTATTATTGTTATTTTCAATATAACAATCTTTAATTTATTTGCTTTCTTTTTTATTTCGGTAATTTATTTTCTTTTAATAATAATTTATAGGGGTATTCCATCCCATCTTACTGAAATCTCACCTATTTAGTAGGTTTCCCACCTATGTGACCATCCATCTTTTATTTTGAAGTGTGTACTAATTCATGATTAATATATTCACGCTTTTCCTTCCTTGTACTGTTAGACCAAGTTTAATGAAGAATGTCTTCAATGTTCCATTACCAAAAATGGATAATTAGGCCATCATTTGGCCATTCCCGGGTTTGCAATTTCTACTAAATATGACACAATTTTCTCTTTCCTGGGTTTTTAGTTCAACACAACAAGAAATGAATGAGATGCCCATGGAATCGACTTCTGGTGAGAATGATGTTCTCTCCCATGTAAGGCCATAGTGGTAGCTAGATTGAAGCTAGGGTCCCATATAGTTCATTAATGAAGGATCCTCTTTCAGGCTAGCGAGAATGCTTGTTTGTGTTTTGTATGTCTTTTCTTACACTCCTCGAAATAGACAGTAATATAACATGTTTTTGTCATTTTTGGTTTAAGGTGTCGTGTTATAGAAAAAATGAACAAAGATCCATCTCTATATCTGATGGATACTCAGCAATATATGTTTAACGTAAGGTTGAGCTTTTCTTTTCAGTTATGATACTTGTAAGAGTGAACTTGAAACATTGTGGCAGTTGGTTTCTTTGGGTCCCTGCAGTGATACCACTTCATTCATAATGTTATACCATGTATAATGTGATTTATTTTTGCTAGTATCTCGTCCTTATAATTGTTAGAAAATTATATATATTACAGAGCAATGAAACACATAAAATATGCGGAAAACACAAGCACACAAAACACATAAAACTAGAGAGACACAGATATCCGTGGTTCACCCAGTTTGGGCTACATCCACCCCAAATAACCAGTTCTTCCTTTCTATTATCCATCAAAATGAAGAGACACAACCTACAGTAGATCCGTTGTAATATCCTTTCTTCTCTCTCATAGTATCCCTATCTATTTCTCGCTCTGATAATACACATGAAATACACAGCCGCAATACAAATACCCCCATACAAGTGAGGGGTTGCCTTCTAGGGAAAAAAACCCTAAACTAAACATAACTTCTACCGTCAAATCATTCGCCTAATGAATGGCCCAGATTGACTAGAAATTACTATACTTTTACAAGGCAATTTTACATCTATTTTTAACTTCGGGGGACCCGAAACTCCCCGTTAGGGGGGGCTCCATAAAGTCACAGCCACCCCCCCAAGACCCCCCCAGGCAGCATTTAATTACGGGCAGCGTTGCCTCCCCCATTAAGGTACAAGGTTCCAACACTGTGATACAAAATAAACAAGATAATCAGGCTCCACACCCAACAATCTCCCACTTGGAGACTGATTGTAGCAACTCCATCGCTGCTTCATTTGCTGGACAATGACTCCTCCTTGGACCTGGTTGTTTCTCATCTTCATCGTCATCCTTGAAGACCAATTGAAACTGATAATATTCTCAGTTTCTCCCTGGTTACAACTTTTGTTAGCATATCTGCAGGATTCTGGCTAGTGTGTATCTTTTCCAGCTTCAACTGTCCATCTTCCAATACTAACCATATGAAATGGTACTTGAGATGTATGTGTTTATTCATGGAATGAAATGTTGAGTTCTTTACAAGATGAATGGAACTTTGGCTATCACTGTATAACGTGCCCATATCATGCTTCTCACCCAGTTCATCCATAAACCTTTGTAACCAAATCATTTCTCTACTAGCCTCTGTAGCAGCAACATACTTTGCTTCTGTTGTTGAAAGTGCAACAACACTTTGGATTTTTGAAACCCAACTGACAGTTGTTCCACTTACAGTAAATACATATCCTGTAGTGCTCCTTCTGTCATCTCTGTCACCTGTCATATCTGCATCAACATATCCATGTAGAGCAATGTTTGAACCACCAAAACATAATGCTTGATTTGTGGTACCTCTCAAATATCTGAGAATACATTTTACTGCCATCCAATGTTCTTTTCCTGGATTTTTCATGTACCTGCTTACAACTCCCACTGCATGTGCAATATCAGGCCTTGTGCAAACCATTGCATACATTAATCTTCCAACTGCTGATGCATATGGAACTTTAGACATATAGTCCATTTCTTCTTGGGTCTTGGGGCACATCTCCTTACTAAGTTTGAAATGGATAGCAAAAGGTGTACTAATTGGTTTTGCATTCTGCATATTAAATCTTTCAACACATTTTGTATGTACTCATTCTGAGATAGTGTTAATTTGTGATTTTTCCTGTCTCTAGTTATTTCATACCAAGGATTTGTTTTGCAGCTCCCAAATCCTTCATTGCAAATGAATTTTCCAATTTAATTTTGAGCACATTTATTTCCTGCATGTTAGACCCTGCAACAAGCATGTCATCTACATACAATAACAATATAATATAGCTGCCATCATTTTTCCTAATCAGAGTTACATCTAGTATAACCTTGTTCAGACATAAACTTGTCAAATTTTAGATACCACTGCCTTGGAGCCTATTTTAATCCATACAAGCTCTTCTTTAACCTGCACACTAATTTTTATTTCCCTTTGACCTCATATCCTTCTGGTTGCTGCATATATATCTCTTCCTCTAAATCTCCATGGAGAAATGATGTCTTTGCATCAAACTATTCAAGATGTAAATCTCCCACTACTACAAGACTTAAAATAGTTCTGATTGAAGTCATCTTAACAACAGGATAAAATATTTCATCAAAATCAATACCTTTCTTCTGTGCAAACCCCTTCACTACAAGTCTAGCTTTGTACCTCTGTTTTCCTCCATCTTCTTCCTTCAGCCTATAAACCCATTTATTCTACAATGTAGTTTTACCTGCAGGCAACCTGACTAAGTCCCAAGTCTGGTTATGCATTAAGGAGTCCATCTCTTCTTCCATGGCTAACTCCCACTTCTTCCTGATTTCAACCTACATTGCTTCTTCATAACATTCAGGTTCACCAGAATCAGTGAACAATAAATAATATAAAGAAGGAGAGTATCGTTTAGGGGGTCTACTTATCCTGGTAGATCTTCTGACACCATTTTCATGTGTTTGAGGTGCCTGTTATTGTGGTGGTGGTTGTTGTTGTTGTGGCTGTTGCTTATTATTATTTTCAAGCACCTTTACTTTTTTTGTGATCTCATCAAGAACTGTGTATTCTTTGTTTTCTTTTTCCTGTTTCTTTTCCTGCAACTGATTCTTATACAAGACCTTTTCATTGAATATTACATCTCTACTCCTAATGATTTTGTGATTTTCATAATCATATAAGCGATAACCAAAATCATTAACACCATGTCCAATAAAGGTGCATTTATTTGATTTTTCCTCAAGCTTTGTTCTATTTTCTTTATTAATATGGACAAAGGCCTCATAGCCAAAAGGCTTTAAAAAAGAGTAGTTTACCTTTTTACCTGTCCATGCTTCCTCTGGAATACCACCATCCAAGGAACTTGAAGGCCCTCTGCTTATTAGATGTGCACAGAGATTGCCAAAGATTCCGCCAAAATTAAAGGCAACCTCATGCAATTCATGCACCTTGCATGACTCCATGATTGTTCGTTCATCCTTTTCCTATACACCATTTTCGTGGTGTTCTTGAACTGCCTTCAAATCTTAATTCCATGCTCGAATATCACCATCAAATTCTTTGTCGCAATATTCACTTCAATTGTTTGATCTAGACATCAAATTTTTCTTCCTGTCTCAATCTCAACCAAAGCTTTCCATTTCTTGAAAGTATCAAATACATCAGATTTATTATGAATACAATAAATCCAAGTTTTTCTAGTTTCATCATCAATAAAAGTAACATAATAACAAGAGAAACCGAGAGATGATACCTGAGTAGGTCCCCATACATATGTATGCACAAGCTCTATTTTTTCGCTCTTCTTTTCTTTCCCAACTCTAAGAAATCTGACTCTCTTATGTTTTCCATAAATACAATTCTCATAGAAATCCAAATCAATAATCTTAAAATCCGACAACAAATTTCTTGAGTGAAGAATCTTCATCGCCTTCTCACTCATGTGTCTGAGCCTATGATGCCATAATGCTGCATCTGCTCCTTTGGAAGTTAAAGCATTAACAAAGTTAGAAATACCATTGCATAAATACAATGTACCAACCTTTTCGCATTTTTCTATTACCAGGGCTCCTTTGGTGACCTTCCAGGTTTTATCTGTGAAAATTTTCACACCTCCTTCACTTCCAACGCCTATTTAACGATTTTTCTTCGTATCCGGAACATGCCTTACCTCCTTTAATACAGCCACTGTTTCTATTCACGTTTACAGAAGAACTGTCTCATTCAGGTACCTACAATACTACCCAAACGGACTCATCTGCAAAATTTTAAAATAGAACAAGGAAAATACCATAGACGGTGGGAGACAAATGAAGGATATGTGTCTATTACCGTGAACTTAACAATACTGCAACAGTGAATCAAGGCACTGTAACATGTAACACATCACCTGCCACATTTGCTTCATGATTGTTTTCTTGCTGTGTGTCTCCTTCTTTTCCCTTCCGAGATCTACAGTCTTTCTTTAGGTGTCCTTTCTTTCCACAATTCCAGCACACTATCCCCGATCTGGACTTGGATCTGCCTTTCCTTGATTTACTGTGATATCCTGAGCTCTTTCCTCTTTCCATTCTTCTTCCCCAGACCCCCACTCAGTGACAATCTGGTGTCTCACCCTTTTGTTTCTTCATCGCATCTCTCTCAGTGTGAGAATATCGTAAGATCACTAAACTAAAAGTACCAGATCTAGACATTTATTACTAATGGTCACAACTGAAACCAATTCTAAATAAAATGAGCATGTAATAAAGAGCTCTAACTTCTCATCATCAAAACAATTTTATACAATCCAATCTTTACTCGTGTAACCCATTAAATCATTTAAATGGTCTGCAACATATCCACCTTCCCACATCTTCATATTAAATAAACGTTTCATAAGAAATACCTTGTTTGAGGCCGAGGGTTTTTCATATAATTTCGCCAACACCTTAATCAAACCCTCTATTGTTTTTTCCTTCGAAATATTGAAGGCTACCGACACCATGAGGCACAACTGTATTGTTCCGAGTGCCTTTCTATCGAGAATCTCCCATTCCGCGTCTGTCATAGCCATCGGCTTATTTTTTTTTCTTCTCAATGGTAGGTACAGATCTTTCTCATACAGATAGTCTTTCATCTGCATCTTCCACAACGGGAAGTTTTGGTCGTTAAACTTCTTGACCCTAAACTTACCGTCTTCCACCATTGCTCCCACTCAAACCAGGAACCCTTCTTTCCAGCAAGTTTATTAGCCAAATAGACCTTTGGCTCTGAAACCAGTTGTTAGAAAATTATATCTATTACAAAGCAATGAAACACATAAAATATGCGAAAAACACAACCACACAAAACACATAAAACCAGAGAGACACATATATACGTGGTTCACCCAATTTGGGCTACATCCACCCCGAACAGCCAGTCCTTCCTTTCTATTATCCAACAAAATGAAGAGACACAACCTACAGCAGATCCGCTGTAATATCCTCTGTTCTCTCTCACAGTCTCCCTATCTATTTCTCACTCCGAGAATACACATGCAATACACAGCCGCAATACAAATACCCTCATACAAGTGAGGGGTTTCCTTCTAGGGAAAAAAACCCTAAACTAAACACAACTTCTATCGTCAGATCATTTGCCTAATGAACGGCCCAGATTGACTAGAAATTACTATACTTTTACAAGGAAATTTTACATCTGTTTTTAGCTTCGGGGGCATTGCCCCTGAAACCCCCCGCCAGGGGGGGGCTCCATAAAGTTGCAGCTGCCCCCCCTGGACCCCCCAGGCAGCGTTTAATTACGGGCGGCGTTGCCACCCCCATTAAGGTACAGGGGTCCAATGCTGTGATACAAAATAAACAAGATAATCAGGCTCCACACCCAACAATAATTTTATAGTTAGTTGAGTGTGTATAATGTGAATTTAGTGAGGGTTATTTTTAAGAATGATTTTTTAATGTAACTTATTTTCAAATCCCCAAATCCTTCCGCTATTAGTACCCTCTACAAGTTAGCTAATTCATTATCCATCAATCATCAGCTTGACCATCAATCATAGTGTGAACTACAATGCTTGAAGAATGGATCAAGGGGTTCAGAGAAGCGAGCATGGTGTATCATATAACGTATATAAGGAAGGCATGTAGTTTAATTAGCTGAATAGAGAGACTTCGTTGGGAAAGTGAGGAACAAAGTCAGACTTGTGGTATTGTCTGGTTGACTCATTGTTTTATTTTTTTTCCTTTGGAGGGAAAGGGAAAATTGTAACCCTATGGAATGGTGGGTTCCCCCATTCCACTATATATTTTAGTGATTATTTTCACCATGTAGTGGGTGATATCGATGTGCCTCTCCTTTGGGATGTAAATTCCACCAACAAATTTGAAGGAGAGGTATTTTTGGGGAAAGGTAGATGGATAAAAGTGAAATTTAAAATATTTTATTGTATTTACTATATTCATACATACTTTTTGATGCTTGGTTGGTTAACTAAATCTATTTTTTTCCTTCATCCAAGTAGTGGAGAGTGGGATGCAATCCATTTATACATTGAAAATAATATTGACCGGATGAAGATATGGATAGAACAATGCAAAGAAGTTTACCATATCTTATCATGGACTAGGGTGACATATTTTATTATGATATCTTAGTTGGATAATGATAAAAATATGACCCATAAGGAAATTTATCTAGCATATGGTGCAAAAGATATAAATGCAAGAAATATTTGACTTTTCTTTTGAAATTTCAAATCCCATTCTTGTGCTATTTTGTATCCCTCAAATTATCTTATATTCATAGTTATCAACTCATCACAATTCATTTATAACATGTTGATCATGCTATGTGGTCTATTGGAAAAAATATTGCACGAAACAGTTGGATGATAAGAATAAAACCTGTCACAGTGGGATAACTACAATTTTCCAAGTTACTATTATTTCCCATAGGGGTGATAGACATCCGATCACATCTTATTTGAGGTACTATGGCTATTCGGAAGACATCTTGGATATAGACTTTAAATCCTTCAAGTGGTTCTCTTTAATGTTAGGTGGTACAGACTGTTGTTACAAGGTGATGAAAGGACTATTATTTATCACGAAAATGGATTTACCATGGTCAATACTACTAGGTATGAGTTGAATACATAGCCCTATGTACCTACAACTCAATTTAGTAGGTATTTTATTCACAGGTATCGTTGGGATCCCAAGTATCATATACACCTCCAAAATACAAAGATTTGAGCACTGGAAAAAAAGCACCAACACTTAGCAAGATTAGGAGAATACCCAAAATTGTGGTAATTTTGTTTCTATATTTCCATAATAGAAAAAGTTTTTCTAAAGTTTCAGGTCCTATGAGTGCATGATAAATACCACCAAAACCTAAAACCGTAGAAGAAAGTGAAGTACCCCATATAAAAAATATCGAAAATTTTCCATAATTTCCCCACCAGGACCGACTCCCCATCCTATAGTAGCTAGATGGGGAAGAAGAATCAATCCTTATTCATACATAGGTTTTTTCATTACGAAATGAGCCACTTCAAATAGGTTCATTTCTCCAGCCCAAAATACAATTAATCTGGCATGAGCCACGTGAGCCTCAAGCAATTTACCAAACAAATTGACAAGTCGGGAATTACCTACCCATTAAGAGAAACCAATGGTTTCTTGATCATGACCAGCTAAACCTATAGTTCCATTAAAAATTGTTTCCATGGGGTAGGACCTCCTCAGGGAATATAAGGTTTTCATGAGGTTGATCTTGAGCCGCCATCCAAGCCCAAATACCTTGGTTCAAGAGAATTTTATTTTGTGTATAAAGTCTCATATTTAGGATCTTTTGTTGCACGGATCTCCTAGGAAACAAAATCATAGGCAGGTAAGTTTAGAGGTATACCAACTACTCCAATGGAACTCATCCATGAACTGGTCACTTGCACAAATAACATGAAGAATTGTAATCAACGTTTATTGGAAAAAGAAACTCCAAAAATCTAGGACCATAAGCAGTTACCAATGACCAGGAATAAGTCTCTTTGACTTGAGTCGGTTTAAAAGCATGGAACGTATTTGCACCATCACCATCTTCAAATAAAGTATTTTCCATGGTAGCACCATGAATATCACATAGAAGAGTAGCACCCAATACTCTAGCAACTCCCATCATATGAAATGTATTCAAGGTCCAATTATGAAAACCTTGAAAGAAGAGGGTAAAATGGAAAATATCTGCTACACCAAAACTAGGTGTGAAAAAACAACCGGACTTTCCCAATGGATAGATCAAAAATACATAAACAAAGACATCAATTGGAGAAGAGAATGCAATTGCATTATAAGCTCGCAAATGTACATATTGAGCAAGCTCAAATTGACGTAACATGAAACCTATTAGATTGAAAGCACCATGAAGAGAAACAAAGGTCCATAGACCACCTAATTGACACCAATGATTAAAATCTCATTGTGCTTCAAGACCCCATAATAGTAACAAAGAATGTGCTAGACTATTACTAGGAGTAGAAACTATGACAATTAGGAAATGACAACCTTCCAGATAGGAACTGGCCATTCTGTGTGTATACCATGAAGTCACAAAGGTTGTACCCGTGAACCATCCACCTAAGGAAAAATAGGCACAAGGAAAGGGCAATCAACCGGACCAACCCACAAAAATGAAATGGTATTTGCGTAGCCAGTATTCCATAGTATCAAATAAAGATTTTTTTTCTTTAGAATATTTTCCGAGGGTTATAATCATAGTGATCCTCTTATTTCACTATTTCAACCATTTCCAAGCACCCTATATGAGAAAAAGGTATACGATGAATTGGGGACAATTTTTCATCCATCATCCTTTCAAAAACAATTGGTTTCTGAAGATTCGTTGTTGGAAAAAATATTTGAAACTAGAATAAAATGATTCAATATAGGTAAATGCATGATCGTTATATCCTGAGTTTTCAAAGTTCTTATCTGATCCTCGAATCACCTATTGAATAACATCGACGGAACAATTTCAGGGGAGGGAAGTGTGTTTTTTTTTCCTTACATTGACATTATTCTATTCACAATATCCATTCCATTCAATATCTTTTATTCATTCTCGTCTTGAACCTTCTGCAATGCAACAAAAAGAAAAATATCATTTCTATTTTCTCTCATCCATCTCTATGTATATTCTTACTACTACATCTTGGACTGATACGAATGAGTCTACGGGCAGGAACAAGTAGATTTTTTCATAACTCATAGAGCTAAAATAAATTACTCCAAATTTATTCTCCTTCTATAGCAAGAAGTTATATATTTAACGATTTTGGTCCAAAAGGGAAAGCCTTCTTTTTCCCCTTTTTTTCTCTTTTCACATCTTAATTTCTATTTTTTTCTCACTGGTGTAATCACCAAAGTAAAATGTATGGTACATTAATATAAGAATATTTAGTACATCATAACATAATCACATATTTTATTTGTGTATCAATTTCTTATAAACAGAGAAAATAGGTTGTCCATAATTCGGCTCGGAATGGACTTTCTTCAAGATCTATACTTTATGTCTAGGGAAGGGAGAAGAGATCATAAAAATCGATCCAACGAATTCAATCAACAACCAAATAGGGAGTTCTATCAACTCAATAAGATCAATTCATTTCGGATAGGAAAGTTCCACTTTCCAAATCGTCATCAAATTTCAATACCAGAGTAGTTGATATATTCATAACCCAATGGGTCAGGTTCACTTACTTCTCTTTGTTTTTCCCACTTCTTTTGAATACTTGTAATTTCAAATTACCAGGTATCCATAATACCTCTAATATGTTCAAAATTGAAAATTTTTTAGTAGACTTTATATTGATCCTATAGTAGCAGGATGAAGAAGGCTATAATTGAGAAAAGTATAGTGGTCCTCCCTTTATATTAGTTGTGAGACCCTGCCATAACAAATGTTTTTCCTGAAACCTATCATGATGGATATTTGTTGTCCCTCGAAAAATTGTTTTCATCTTGAAAATTTGTGGATCATACAATGATAAATGGACACCCAATCCATTTTTCTTAGTGGGAAACATGAGCCCTTTATCGTACTTGAACCAATGACTTACACCTTACCATGGAATTACACTACCTCTGAATTAAAAGAGCCCCCAATATTTTATTAATGAGTGATTCTACTATGGTAGATGGAAATTAAATTGGATTTGGATGATTTATCTATCTTTATAGATATCAATTTGATAAGATATATTATTATCTCATAGGTTTACATGAGATGAGGGTAAGGATGGCTATACTAGAAACTTCGTCCTAAGCTGATACGAAGTGAATGGAGACAAGTTATGTCTAAGAACATTTGTTGAAATATTTTTGTGATTCCTTCCATCTATTTTATGGCTTCCTCGTCATACTAGGCCTGTTGGATTGACATGAGAGGGAAGGGATGACTATACTTAAAGTGAACTCTAGGTTGAGCTTATATAAATAAAATGGAGACAATTTATGCGTAAAGATGATATTGAATCATCCTTTTCCACAAGGAATCTATAATTAATTCCACTATGAATCTCATGGAGAGTTTTCTACTCACTCTATATTAACGTTTGCGACATTCTTAACACATGCAAGTCAGATGAGAAGTGGTGTTTCCAGTGGTATATGTGTGAGTAACACATAAGAACCTGCCCTTGGGAGGGGATAAATAGCTAGAAATGGCTGCTAATACCCCCTAGGTTGAGGAGAAAAAGGAGGAATCCTCCCAAAGAGGGGCTCACGTCTGATTAGTTAGTTGGCGAGGAAATGACTTACCAAGGTGATGATCAGTAGCTGGTACAAGAGGATGATCAGCCACACTAGGACTGAGACACGACCCAGACTCTTACAGGAGGGAACAGTGGGGAATTTTTTGCAATGGGAGAAATCCTAATGGAGCAATGTAGCATGAAGGAAGAACTCCCACGGGTCATGAACTTATTTTCTCATAGAAGAAAAAATTTTGGTATCTAAGGAATAAGCATCGACTAACTCCATGCCAACAGTTGTGGTAAGACAGAGGATGCAAGCATTATCTGAAATGATTGGGCGTAAATCATATGTAAGGGGCTTTTCAAGTCCGTCATCAAATCCTAGAGCTCAACCCTGGATACATGGTGGAAACTACCAAGCTAGAGTATGGTAGGGGCAAAGGGAATTTTCGGTGAAGCGATGAAATTTGTTGAGATCGGAAAGAACACCAATGGTGAAAGCACTCTACTAGGTCATCAATGACACTAAGAGATGAAAGCTAGGGCAAAAAATGGGATTAGATACCCCAGTAGTCCTAGCCATAAATGATGGATACTAAGTATTGTTTATATCGACACGTGCAGTGTTGTAGCTAATGCGTTAAGTATCCCACCTGGGGAATACATTCGCAAGAATGAAACTCAATGGCATTGATGGGGGCCCACGCAAGCAGTGGAGCATGTGGTTCAATTCAATGCAAAGCGAATAACCTTACTATTGCTTGACATGCCATGAATCCTCTTGAAAGAGAGGAGTGCCTTTGGGAACGCAAACACAAGTGGTGCATGGTTGTCGTCAGCTCATGGTGCAAGGTGTTGGGTTAAGTCCCGCGATGAGTGCATCCCTCATGTTTAGTTTTCAACATTGAGTTTGGAACCCTGAACAAGCTGTTGGTGATAAGCCAGAGGAAGCTAAGGATGACATCAATTCATCATTCCTAACACACCCTAGGAAACACACATGCTACAATGACCTGGGATGGGGCTTAGTACACACATTACTACTATTTTACTGCTACACTAGGCCAATGGGTCTCATATTCCAAGCTAATTATTGATGGTATTCCTACTATAGATATATGGATAGTAGGTTCTCCCCCAAGATACAGGAAATAAACAGGTATGGTCAAAGAAGAAAAGGGAATAATGGGACAAGGTAATCTTAGCTTACTTAGGCTTAGAGGCGGGATACCATCAATCACTATGCTTAGGGTTTTACTTATGCTACAGGTTATCCCCTTCCTGTCAGTCATCTATAGTTATTGTAGTTGTCATAATTCAAAGGACTTAAGCTAGTTTGCTAATGGATAGATACATAATAAATATCTTTATTATGTTTAGACTAGGATTATTGGACTATTCATTAATTCATCACCAAAGATGGCACATAACCAATAGTTTATTATATAATGAAACTTTTCTTTATAATACTCTATTTGAGAGTTATCAATATTTATCAAATCTATTCATATCTAACAGAATGTTATTGTATCAAATTACAAAGACATTTTTGGAGAAGAAATGGCTTTTTTCGAATGAAAATGGAACACTCAATTCATATAACAGGATTAATATTTGATATCAGCTAGGAGAATCTAGAATGAAGTAAAATAAAATTGACCAGGCAGTAGGGTCATCGGAATCAATGGGAGGTTCTACATATGCTCCAATTTAATATCCTATAATGAATCCTTGCTTGGTATTGTACAAAAATAGTAAGTATGTTGGAGGAAAAAAAAGACTTGATAGATCTTTAATTTGAAGATAGGTTCCTCACTCTGAGATTTCAACCATGTAAGAGTAAGCATAGTATATACAAGTCAATTCTCTTTAACTTAATGAGATATTATCTACTAGACTATGATTACTCCTTATTTCCTCTATAGCAAGGGGACAAGCCTTTACCCTACTGAACTCACCCAACCTATACACACATTACCTAGATCACTTACTTCATTAGATGCTTAGGAGTGAGGGGTACCACACTCACCTCTTAGAAGCAACATCAAAAATGTTATCGCTCCACCAGATTCCCAAGGCTGAGGAAGGAATCCCAACAGAGGTAATCACAAACCAAGCTTTTGACTTGATAGCTAGCCCTATCAAGCCATAGAGGGCTCTCTCTGAAAGGGTCACAGGAAGGAGGGCTAGGGCAATTTGGGTTTTAGGCTAGATATGATATGCAGCGGTTGTTTTGATTTGTTTTGGTTGGGTAAATTAGTAGATAATGGAATTAGGTCAAGGCAAGGCTAGGTCTGGGCAATAGATTTAGGGTTGCAGGAATGAATGGGGCAAGGTAGGTATAATGCCAAACACTTGAAGATAATGGTTATGGAATGGTTTATAAATCTAAGGAGGTTGAGGGAAGCATAAGATATGTATTTCTATCAGAAAGAAGATAATGAAACAAACTATGATCAGTTACCAAAAACAAAGCATGGTTAGCATGTATTCTGAATTTCTAATTTATAAAATATCATAACATAGACATGAAAATGAAGATAAAAAATACATTCAAACATATGTGACTGAATAAGAAACAATGAAAGACATTCAATACCATAGGTATCCCATAAATGTAGATACAACTCCTCTTTATTAGCTTGGCCAAAACTAAGTACAAGTTCCCTTGATCAAGTAGCGAAATCAAATTGATTCCAACAATTCCCACCCCTCAAAATGAGTCAAAAAGTACAATATATAGGCCTCAAACAACCTCCCCAGCCTTAGGGGTCAAATCCCTAAGAGGAGGAGCTAATCCACCAAAGTCTAAACTAAAACCTAGAGTGTAGGGTGGTTAAAGTGACTTAACCCTAACTTTTTGAAAATTGATTCATTACACCTCATCATGAGTTTTAACCTAATGTATTTACGTTAGGTGGGATCAGACTACCTCATACCTTTACTCTTACCTTTGGATCAGAACCCTCCCATCAGCCTGAATCAATACCTCCTAGGTATGTATTGTTTCAACCTTACCCACCTACCATAAATAGTAGATCTCAATATCCATCAAGGAAACAAAGAGGAAAGTAATTACATTACCCTATAGTCACTATCCTAGCCTTCAGCATCCTCCTCCTTGCGGTTAAGGTAACGAGTTAGGGTATGGTCAAATCCCATAGTGTGACAAGTGGTGTGTACAAGGCCCTTGAATGGATTCACCGTTGTATGGAAGACCAAATATTACTAGCGATTATGGCTTCATGCAGACGATTTGCAACCTGCAATCTGAACCGAGGCGAGGTTTTTGAGGTTAGATTTCCCTTGTGGGGTTCGACCCTTTGTCTCGGTCATTGTATCATGTGTGAATCCTTCTTTTACCACTCAACCTACTATCCATAAGGTACTAATAGTTATTATGTATCTATCCATTAGCAAACTAGATTAAGTCCTTTGAATTACGGCAACTACGTGAACTATATATGAGTAACAAGAAGGGGATAACCTATAGCATAAGGAAAACCCTTAGCATAGCGATTGATGGTATCCCACCTCTAAACCCAAGTAATCTAAGCTCATCCTGTCCCATTATTCCCTTTGCCCCTTTAACCGTACCTTGTAGCTTGGGGGAGACCCTACTACCCATAGGGACCCAATCCACTCTGTACCACCTGAAGATACTAGTTATTCCTTTTCTTCGCATTATAAGCGTTACGCCTTCGAGGGTTATTATAGTTTTGATAGTTAATCCAATCCTTAAAAATAAGCAACTACTTCTAAGATCTAGGGCCGTGAAACCCATTCATCACTAGATTTATTCGGAACAAGGGAAAAACATTCCCTCCTTTCAGATGGCCTTCGCGACATGATAATATCCCTAACTTCAAAACTAGCTATATTAAGTCTAAAAACAATTTTTTATTAGTCATATTTATTGGAGAATAATATAATTTTGGGTATGTTTCCATAAACAGAGATATGGGTTTCTTATAAACTTCATCAATTCACTCGTGCCTGTGCATAAAACGTGAAAAGGGGAAATGACCAAGTGGTCGGTGGGCTGGAAAGTAAGGTCGATCGGGGTAGGTGCAGCTAGCTAAGGAATGGGTTGGAGGCAGGTGAATCTAGCGATTGGATCTAGAGAATATAGGAGCTTGCTTGTGCATGCAAAGGGAGCAACCAAAATCCTACAGTATTAGGTGTATATCACTGCCTCACCTCCCGGATCCTCCCATAAAATGATGGAGTACCTACGATTAGCGGAATTGGGGAGGGTCGATGGAAGAACACTGGGGAAATTTAATGGATTTTCTTCTTACTAAAATATGCCCTTTTATGATGTTTACCTAGGATTAGAAGGATGGAATCAATTACTTTAAGGTTTAATGTATTCTTGTTGCTCAAATACAAGCTAGTCCAAGAACTGTGGGCTTCCTCGCTACAGTTTTTAGATGCGTGGGTGGAGGAAAGTGAGGTGGGGTGAATAGACACGGGATTGGTGATTTTATTAAGACATCAATATTATATATGTTTCTATAGGATATTTTTTTTATTTTAATTTATTTGATTTCATCCATGAGGAAGGAAGGAGGTGGGGCTAGATGAGTCAATATACCTGAAAAAGTGAGTTACCATTGAACGTAATCCAAGAGTCTTTCACTTTGAACATTTAGCCTATATCATTTTAGCCTTGAATCTCCAGCCTCACCTCAACCCCAATAGCTCACCAAGCCTCACCTCTTAAGGGAGGAGATTTAGCCCAGAGCCATTAGCCTAATAAATACCATCTAGTCTGACAATAAGCCAAAAACACGAAGTGATTTTATTTTATTTTAATTTTTTATTGTATTTCTAGTCTTTTGTGATGGATGGTCCGAAGAAAAAAAACTACTTCCGACGCATAGAAATACTGACGAGGGCAGGGTAGACAGAATGAAATTTACCGGAACGGGACTTACATATACAGAACAGAGGGGTCCTATAGCACCAACACAAAGATAAATAGTCATTGCAGTAGCCCATCATTGATATAAGTCATAGCCAATAGACGATCATTGTCATAAGGAGCCTATCATAACAGATCATAGTTTTCGATCATAGGCAGTCATTGTTGAAATAAGGAAGGTCATTGTCGATAGCCAAGATTCAGGCTCGTTGATTGCCTCTAGTCATAGCTTGTTTCCATTTCCAGGCATCGCCATATAGTCTTGAGAAAGAATGACCATCATCACCATAAATAAGAGGAAGGAGATGTCCCATTTGATTCACCTTACCCAAGAGACTTAAGTCACCCTTCGAATGGCTTCTATGTGCCGTGAGTGAATTTCGTCAGTTATTAGTGAACGACTTAAGTGAATGGCTTCTGTGAACAATTTATAGTTTATATCAATGGTGAAAATTTGTGGTGAGTTAACGACTTCAGTTAGTGGCTTCAGTTTTGAACAATGGCTTCTAAGTGAACGACTTGTGTTGTCAACAACGACTTTTGTGAACATCACTACCAGCAATTACATTACACCCATTCATCCACCCACCAGACAGATGACGAGAGTCGATCACCATCCATACAGAGCACATCGAACCAACATGGGGACAGTACAGTACAAGGCAGGGCAGGGGCACAAAATTTTTTATTTATTGAATAAGGAATTTATTTCTCGACCATCGGGAGAGGATGCGCAAGCAGGCTCGACCATCGGGAGAGGATGTGAAAGCAGGCTTGACCAAAGCTTAATACTCATAAAATATTATTGTTGATTCTTCTTGGTTCCTACTTATTGGTTCCCATTTTACATACACAACTCTCTTGGTTTCTCCACTCAACATACACAACTGAGTCCTTATATATGTGCATACTTGCTTAATATAGTTCTGCTAGTATCTCGTCCTTATACTGTTTATAGTTAGTTGCATGCTTATAATGTGAATTTAGTGAGGGTTATGTTTAAGAATGCTTTTGTAACATAACTTATTTTCAAATTGTGGGAAGTATTATCATGGTTGAGTTTTTATTAAATAGTAGTGTGAACAACTATCACTATTTTTTATCGACGAGTGGTAACTGGTTCATTATCTATAAAATTACATAACTTAGAATAACCCATAAAAAATACTTGGCTAAACAAAATTCCATAAGAAAAGTTATGAACATTTAATATTTTGACTTCATTTTATATTTATTAATTAAAAATTAATTGATTAATATAATTAAATATTATTTTTATTTATGAATTAATTTCTCAAAATTATTATCAATTTAGTAATTTCATTTTCCTAATTTATTAATAAATTTGTAGGGACCAGCCCTAATTTTTTATTTTTTTATAAAGAAACAATACAATGTAGATAAATTATGAATACAACCATACATAGATAACCATTGGAAACTCGGAGATATTACTAATTTACAACAACATCCATGAATTACAATACATTCCACATATCATCTCTTTAAATCCTATTAACTATAAGCACAAAAAAATTGTATAAGAGAACATCATAAATACCACAAATACCGTTCACCAAGAGAGGAGATTTGATCTTGGCCCTGTCACTACTTTCAGTCCCTTGTTGCAGTCCACCTCCAAGTATGAATGTTGATGTGTTGTGACCAAACATAGTGACCCACTGGTTGACTTCCCAGCCTAATCCTTGGGTACTCTTCTTCCTTGAGGACCCCCAACCTCCAATGGGTTGTAAAATGGAGGAATTGTACTAGATTATAGAGGTGTATAGAGGTGAGCACTCCTTAGACCAAGATTTCCCTCTCTAAAGTCCTCTAGCTCACCAAACTCAAATATAGCTCGTAGCCACTCACAGTGACATAATCTCATCCATCCAACAATAGGGTAAGAAAAATTCCTTCTCCATGTATTTCCCCTTCTTTAATAGGAGGATTCATATGTGACACTTGGAACTTCATGCATAATTAATAATTCTATTAATCCAAAAGTTTGATTATTCACCCACCCATGTGTCACCCTCTCACCAAGGCTCTCCAAAATTATTTAATTAAATTTTATTTCAAAACTAATATTTTTCCTCACCTCAACAAGACTCCCTATTTCTTTTCCTAGTTGTCTCTTGATACCCCTTTTCTACTCCTTAGTTTGTGTTCATTAATGAAGTCAACTGATTAGTCTCAGATTTGGTCCCCTAACTACCTCCTAATTTTACTCCATTTTCCTCTTATATGGATATTATTATGTTTTCTCTTGCCACATGGCGGTTCTCTAAATTTCTCTAATTTTTAATTATTAATCTTTATTTTAATTCACCACCCTCTTTTCTTAATGAATTTTAGCTATTTTAGGATTAATATTTATAATTTACTCTATGTCCTTCTTCCCCCTTTTACCTATTAAAAGCTTACATACATTATCTACCTGATATTTTTCCAATATGGGAAGGGGAGAGTTCTCAAGATATAATATTTTTATTTCTTCCTATTCTCCCTTTACCCCAAGTTTATTCTTGGTTTAATAGCCTTGGCTCTAAACTCATTTAACACTTGACGTAAATTAGTTGGATTTTCATATCTTGATTATATTTAGTTATTTATTTTTTATTCCAAGGATGCCAAGTCTCTCGTTCCCTTCAAGAACTTCCCTTCAAAGTTCCAAGGGTGTTACACCTAATATTTTATTTATGATGCCAAGGTGCCAAGTCGGTCGTGCCCTTCAAGAAATTCCCTTGAAGTTCCAAGGGTGCCACGCCTAACAATTTATTTATGATGCCAAATCTGCCAAGCTGTTCATTCCGTTCAAAAACTTCCCTTGAGGTTCCAAGGGTACCTAATGGTGTTGGGGATCGAGGAATCTACCTTAATGCATGCACCCCAATGAAATCCTCATGAGAAACCCAATTTGGGACCATCCTCATGGCATCTTGATATTCAATGGGAAGGTGTCCCAACCCTTCCATCCCAAGACATGGAGAGAGTGCTAGCGAGTGAAATCAAGGACAGTGTCCCACCCCTCCCATGCAGTTCCATCCATTTGTACAACCCCATCACCTATGCGTGAGTTATTCGGCCAAGAAACTAACCTATGCCTGCATCTACTAGCATGTTATTATAATTTATAACAAGATTCAAACTGAACTTTAAAATTTCAAAACAAAATATTCATTTTCATCAAACCAGATGTCATCGTTTCATCACATTTGAGTGCATCTGGTGGTTTCCTGTTATACTCGATAATCATCGGTAAAAAAGTTTCTCATTTTTTATTTGTTTCATAATAGAATCATCAACATGACCTATTCATTCACATTGTTTTTCATCATGAACCAAAACTAATGTTAGTATACAACATAAGGAACACATCCATCACTGCTATCATCATCATAACATCATTAGAAAAGATACATATCCATCAAAGTTGTCATCATCGTAACATTAATAGAAACCATACAGATCCATCAAAGTTATCATCATCATAACATTAATATAGAACATACATATCCATCAATACTATCATCATCATAACATCAATAGAAGACATACATATCCATCAAAGCTATCATCATACTAACATCAACTAGGAAACAAACATAACCATCACATCCACTAATAGTAGATTCAAGTGTCAGGATCGTCAACTTGAGGTCCTAAAATAATAATCTGTGAGACTTAATTTTAAATCAATGTTAATGTCCTATCAAATTCAGTTAATTAGAGAATGGCACTACATACACCCCCTCTTAATAATATACTATGTCACGAAGTCCTCAGAATAGGTAGGGAAAATAGTGACACGTCTCCTCAACGTCCTCCCAGGCATATGAACTGGGACTATAATTGTCCCACAGGTCCTTAACCTGGTCCACTAGTCGTTGTCTAAGTTGTAGAGTTCATTGGTCTAGTATGCGAACTAGTTTTTCCATTACCGTGCCCTCATCTGAAACCTACAAATGACCCAAGTCACTGAACATTCAAAGGATCTAAAATATAGTGACGCAAAACAAAAACATGGAACACATCATGAATACGCGCTAGATATGGACGTAAAGCAGGCCTATATTCCACTGACCCTTTTCTTTATAATATTTCAAAATGTCCCACAAACCGTGGGGACAATTTTTCTCCCTTTCCAAACTTTATGGAGCTTTTTTGGGGCCTTACACTCAAAAACACCCTATCTCCTACTTCATAACTTTGATCAATTGGTGATCATAAACATAGCTCTTATATAGAACTCATGCTTCTTTAATCCTCCCCTTAATCATGGTTATTTGTTCCTCCATCTCTTGCACTACTTTTGGTCTTATTAACACACGATCCTCTAATCAGTCCCAACTAAGAGGTGTTCTGCAAGGTCTCCCATATAAGAACTCAAACGATGTCATCTTGATGGAACTCTGATAACTATTATTATAAGAAAATTTCACCAGTGGTAAAAAGTCCTCCCATCTCTTTTGTTGGTTCATCATATACATCTGTAGTATGTCCTCAAGGATTTGATTGTTCCTGTTTGTCTAATCAGTTGTCTTAGGGTGATAAGTTGTGCTAAAGTTCAACTCGATTCCCAAGTATTCTTGCAAATTAGTATAAAAACTTCTTGTAAACATTGCTTCCCTATCTTATATGATTTTCCTAGGCACTCCATGTAATCTCACAATCTCATCAATAAAAACTTTGGTTATTTATGGTGCCTCATATGTAGTCTAAACTAGTATAAAATGGGAATTCTTCATCAATTTTTCCAACACTAAAAATATTGCATCATGTATCCTTGAGTTCATTGGTATTCCCATGATTAAATCCACTGATATAACTTCCCATTTATATTTTGGTGCCTCGTGGGGTTGTAGTAACTCTTTCGGATGTTTGTGTTCAACCTTCACTCGCTGACACTTTAAGCATCTTGCTACAAATTTTACAATGTCTTTCTCCATCCCTTTCCAAATGAAGAGTGGTTTTAGGTCTACAATCATCTTCTTAACATCAGGGTGTTCCATGTATACCACTTGATGTGCTTTTCTTAATATGAATTGACGTATATCTTCATTCGGTGGCACATATATCCTCCCCTAAAATCATAGTAGTCCATCACTATCAAGGGAGTATCCTTCATACTTTGGGATCATCATTTTTTCCTCCCTAAAACTCTTGCTAACCTCTTGGTACCAAGTGTTCTCAATTTTTAAATCCAGTAACTTCTCCCTCAAGTTGTTCTTTAAGGGAATCACTGAAAATATATGAGGCCTCCAACTTAAAGCATTAACCACCCTATTTATTGTTCCTTTTATGTAAGTAATATCAAATTTATATTCACTAATTAGCTTGGACTACCGTCTCTGTCTTGAATTTAAGTGGTCTTGAGTGAATATGTGATGTAGCCCACAATGGCCAGTCCTAAGTTCAAACGTCCTTCCTAGAAGGTAGTGTCTCCAAATATTTAGGGTGTAAATGATTTTTGTTATTTCTAGATCATGGGTTGTGAATTTATCTTCGTGGATTCTAATTTTTCTTGATGCATATGCTTTTATTCTTCCTTCTTGCATCAATTGCATCCCAACCCTTTCTTGGAGGCATCAGTCCAAACCAAAAATTCTTGCTCCATATCTAGCACCTTCAAAATTGGTGTCATTGTTAATAATACCTTCAACCTTTAGAACACCTCTTCACATGTTTTATTCCAAATTAAATTCCTGTTATTTCTTGGGAGCTCGGTAATGGATATTTCTATCATAGAAAACGCTTCAACAAATTTGTGATAATACCCTGCCATGCCCATGAAACTTTTAATTTCATGAACATTAGTTGGTGTTGACCATTCCATGATGGCCTCAATATTTGTTGGGTCTACTAAAATACTCTCCCCAGAGATAATGTGCCCAAGATAATGAATCTTGGTTTGGTAAAAGGAACACTTTAACAACTTCCCATACAATTGGTTCTCTCTAAGACATTGTAGAACTAGCCTCAAGTGTTCGTCATGCTCTTTTGCAGTCTTTGAGTAGATCAAAATGTCATCAATAAAGGCTTTTACAAACTTATATAATTACTCCCGAAATATTCCATTCATAAAACCCATGAAAACACCTTGGGTATTTTTAAGTCTAAAGGGTAAAACTACGAATTCATAATGCCCAAATCTCATCTTAAAGGTTTTCCTATGAATATATTCTTCCTTGATTCTCAACTAATCATATCCTAACCTCATATTGATCTTTGGAAACATTGTGTCTCCCCTCATTTGATCAAACAATTCATCTATCCTTGGTAGAGGATATTGATTTTTTATCATTATCTTGTTCAACTTGGGGTAGTCAATGCATAATCGCCAAGACCCATCCTTATTATTAACAAAAATTACAAGGGATACCCACAGAGATATGTTGGGTTTTATGAACCCCAATTCCAATAATTCCTTTAATAGGATTTGCAATTTATTTAGCTCTAGGTTTGAAATACAATAGGGTGCATTTGAAATAGGCTCATCTTCTGTTTTAAGTTCGATGGTGAAATCGATTTCCCTTTTTGGGGATATCCCAGGTAGTTCTTCAGGAAATACATCCTTAAATTCAACAATAATTGGATGTTTATCGAGGTTTTCATAATCACCCTTATCATTTAGAGCTACCACCGTGGAAATCTGACATCCCTTTAATCTACATTTCATCGGTTTCCTTGAGGAGATGAACCTTAGGGACACCCCTCGGTTCTTTCCCCTCAATGATTTTCTTTGGTTGTCATCGTCTCTGAAATGCAGTATCTTGTCTTTGTAGTCTAGAATTACCTCATGTCGTTCAAACCAATCCATTCTTATGACTATATCATAGACTCCTAAGATCATAGAGCATAAGGGCACCTTGGTCTTACATACTCCCAGATCCACCTCACAAACCCTTACCACCCTTCTTACATTTATTTTCATACCACATGTCATTTATACATGTCTAAAATAATGTTGTGCAATTGTTTCATGTTTAATATTTGATAATGAATTTAGAGAAATAAAAGAATGAGTAGCTCCTGGATCTATTAAAATGATAGAACTCATACCATAAATATTACTTGATGCTTCCAACACAGTGGATTGGTGTTCGACCTAGCGATTGTTCACCATTGCAGGGATGCAATGATCTTAACCTAGACCCCCCAATGTAGTTGCTTTCTGAGTTGATTAGGTATTACCTGTATTTTGAGGTAAATCCCTCTCGTAGTGTGGACCTCCATAATTCCAACGTTCCCTCTTAGGAGCTTGGATCCTACAACTGATTGAACCAAAATTTTTCTTGGAACTCTGTTGGTAAGAGCCAGAATGTTGGGATCAGTGCTGAGGTGGTGTGGCTTAGTGTTGTCACATAGGATGGTGTTTTTGTGGTTGAAAATTCTACTAAGATACCCTGTTCGGCTGCTAAGCTGGATGTCTATATGGTGTTCTTTTATTTCCTTATGACCACTTTTAAATATTGAGCACTAG
Source organism: Pinus albicaulis (assembly GCA_034641835.2). NCBI lineage: Eukaryota > Viridiplantae > Streptophyta > Pinopsida > Pinales > Pinaceae > Pinus > Pinus albicaulis. Next base: position 47,342,706 of record CM076572.1, read on the forward strand.
GCCCCTTTGAAAATTTCTACGTTCCATATTGTTCCCATTGGGCACTTCCGATCTTGCGGGCTTTGTTGTCTTACTAGGTCCATTATTCATAATCTCCTCCTTTGCAATGATCACTCGATAAACTTCCTCATGCAAGGTGAAAGGCACTAATATCCTAACCTTTCCTAAATGTTAAAATTTAGTCCATGCACAAATTTGTTCACTCTGATATTTTCAGTGTTTAAGTGAGGATCATAATGAAGTAACTCCATGAAATGAGCCTCATACTTAGGCATTGAGTGAATCCCTTGCTTTAGTGAATTAAGTTAATTCAATTGTATTTCAAGGAACTCCTCTGAAAGGTAATTTTCTCTAAATGTTTCTTCAAATAATTCCCAAGTTACTTTTGAGATATCCATACCCAACTCAAGTAATAATGTTTTCCACTAAATCAATACATTTCCCTTTAACTGAAATATGCCCATCTTGGCCTTTAGGTTTGATCTGTAGTCTCTCAAGATAAAACACATAGCCATGTTTTCTAACCATGCCTCTACAATTTGACCATCTGTGTACCCCCAAAACTATGGAAATTTCCCCTTTATAAATCTCGAGGTACATCATTTCTTGTGGTGTTTTGGGGTGCTTCATTCTAAATGACAAATACTCCATGCTCCCATTCCAAACGGTTGATAAATGCCTCAGAAATATGTTGGAATGACCTCATTAATTTCAATACTTCTCCGGTAGGAAGTTGATCTTGTCTTGCGATGTGTTCCCCATCATCAAGTGGGGTGGCAGGAGTTGGTTGCTTTGGTGGCGCAATGTTGCACCCTCTAATAGCCATACTCCTAATTTCTCCCCCTCTTGCCATGATACATGTTCCACATTTACCAAATTCCATTAGGCTAACTTGGAAGTTACTTTGATATGAAAAGTGATAGTGGTTCCATAGTTCATACCCTCTAAAAATAATATTTATTACAATACATTCGCTTACTATTTGAAAGACTGACATAAGGTTTTCTGATTATGTTACCGAGTTATTCATTGAACCTTCTCTCTCCCTCTCTCCTTTTTTTTATACAAACCTCATTGTTATGTGATAACTAACATTGTATAGTATTTCAAAAATATCAATGCAACTCATATTTTTATTATGGATTAACAAGATTCTATATGTTGAAATATGTGATGAAGATCGGTCTTCATAATGTCTATTGTAATCATGATTTTATCTATTTGATGAAAAGATAAAAGGAAATTTATTATTGTCATTCTTAATGCATTAGTTTCATGCTCAAGATAAATTTATTTATAGGTTGATCACCCATTGAGTGGTTTTAGGATTTTCATAGAATTATGAAGTCAAAAGATTCATTGCCATGCATGTAAGACCTATTTGGACATCTTGTATTATTTAAAAGAGTATTTTTGAGTCATAAAATACCCTCCAAGACCTTGTCAACAAGCTACAACAAGTTTCCCTACATGAAATATCAATTCGGCCTCATGGAGGAAATTCATACCCCAGGAAATCCTATATATAAGAAGGAACTCGACCTCATTTTGACATAAGAAAATAAAGTATGATCTCCTCGAGAAAGAATCTAGAAAAGGAAGAAAATCTAGGATAAGAAGAAGAAGAGAAAGATCTCAAAGTTTTGGACCTCTCTCTCTCTCTCTCTCTCTCTCTCTCTCTCTCTCTTGTGTTAGGGTTTATAAAGTTGTTGGGAAAGTAGAAATTGTAGAAGTTGTTGGGAAATTCGAAATTGCAGAGGTTTTTGGGAGAGTCAAAATTGTTGAAGTTTCTGGAAAGGTTGGTGGGGTCAAATTTGTTGGAAAATTTGTTGTGGTCGAAGTTGTTGGGGTCAAATTTGTTGTTTAAAGGTCAAAGGTTGTTGTTATAAGCTATGTAAGGAAATATCATCAACAAGGAAGGTTGATTTGGTCTTGGAGGGGTATTTTTCAAGGGTCTTAGGTCTTGGAACTTGTCATTTGAAGATTCAATAAGAAGAGAGGAACTATTTTCGGTTTTCCTCTCAAGAGGAGAGTTTTTGGCCCTGGCTAGCATCTTACATTTGTGTCATCTTGTCTCATTTTTCTTTCATTGTTTGGTATTTTTTTGATGATAAGAACACAATAATAGTCAAGTGAAAGAAGAAGCTAATCAAGTTAAGTAAAAATACAGCACAAGAATTTATTAAAGTAAGAGAAATCACCTAATCTAGTTTCCCCTAGTTTTCTCAACATGATATCAGAGCTAAGGTGACTAAAACAAGAAGAAGACACAAATTCAAGATCACATCATTGAAAAAGGATACATAAGGTTTGAGCACAAGGAAATCATTAATGAGGAATAAAAAGCACCAAGGAGGAGTACTTATCTCAAGGATCACATTATCACAAGGAGAAGAAGACCTCAAAGAAAGAAGGAATACACATTTGAAGCATATTTAAGTCTCCATATTCTAAATTTCTACATCCAAAGGAAGCAATAATAATCATTTCCATCATCATGAAATAAATCAAGGTGATCTCTCTCTCTTTGAAGAAAATATCACATCTCAAACATCCTTGAAGATGATCATCAAGGAAGCATCATCATCCGAAGGCATCAAGTTGAATATATTATCATCTAGAAGCATTTTCACTTGACAAGTAAGTATATTTATCTATATGTTTGAATCTACTATCAACATGAATTCATTCTACAAGGAGAGCAACAAAATGTTGGGTCATAAAATTTCCTTGCATGGAAAGAGAGAATATACTTGATCCTCATAGAGAATGAAGTTATTGAATATGTTAAGGGCTCAATATCAAAATCATCTCAAGAAAAATCCTAAGAATTATCGCAGTATATGAAAAGGGAAATTATGGCTCAAATAATCATCATAGAATAGATCAAGGATTCCCTTATCCCTTATGTATAAAAGTTGGAGAAATCGAAGGATATCTATGAGAAGTTGGTAGAATTGTTTTCTGTAAGCACTGCAAGAGAAGGCATACCATTAAGAAATGAATTATAGAAAAATTAAGGTATCAAAGGAAGAAGGAATAACCTCATACCTTATGATGGTGCCAAAAATAAGAGATCAACTACAAGAACTGGTAGAAATAATGTTTGATAAAGCAATTACCACCATTGTACTCAATGCACTACCTGATGAATGGGACAAATTTGTATCAAGTATCTATGGAAAGAAGGAAGCCACTACATTCAATAAAAGTTTTTCATTATGTAAGATTGAAGAAACTAGGTTAAAGGAAAAAAGTGATGTTGGATCAAATGAACAAGTTCAAGCATATGCTTCCATGGCTAGGAGAAAAGGAAAATTTGGAAAGTTTGATTCTCGGAAAAAAGAATAAGATTGATATGTAAAATATACAATTTTATGAGTGTAATGAATATGGGTACTACAAAAGGACTTGTCCCAAACTCAAGAAGGAAAACAAGGTGAGAAAGGAAAGAAATGAAGTCCATATCGCCGAAGAAGTAGAAGAGCCTGAAAATATGAAATCAAAGGAGGAAGTGAAAGATCTCTACTATGACTAAGATAATATCCTTCACTTAGTTCTTTTCAATTATAGAAAAGAATATAAATCCTAACAATTATGATAGGATGCATTATGAAATATAAAGATGACATCATCATAGAAGCATAGAAGGATAGTTGAAGTAGAAAGTCTACATGGTTGTATCAGTCATCCTGATAGAAATGAAGTAGCTCATTGCATATCCATTGGAAGCATATAAGGACAAGAAGTAGAAATATATATGTATCTATAAATCCATCTAGAAATATAGAAGATAGAGAGATCATCATACATCATCATCATTAGAAAGGTGCATTTGCAAAATGAGGATCAATATGATTCTCCATTAGAATATTTGTTACAAGATTAAGCTATACTTAAGAAGAAACAAGTGTCTCGTATATGGTCTACATTCCACATTATGTGGGATCTATGGGTTAAAAGGATGATGGTATGATGACAAAGATGTGCAACATGTTGAGTTGGTTGAAATACTTTCATCTTCAAGCAAGGAAAGGAAGTTTCTAAAAGGAAGTCTAGATGACCAAAAGGAGGAAGAGGTATGTATATATTTGATAGATAAATTCATGTCACCATATAGTTGTAGATAGCATGGTTGAATGCTCTATCACATGAGCATGATCGAAGAAGAAGAATCTCTTCCATTAGAATGATGCATGAAATCATGTAGTCAATGTGCCTTGAACTCTTCTACGTATTGATAAGATGAAATCAACATAATATGACCTCATATGGAAGATGAGGTGGTTGAAAATTATGATTCCCATAATAAAGGAACTATGTATAGAATTTCCTGGGGAAGAAATATGTGAAGAAAGGAAGAAGAGTTCATGAAAGATGCAACTATAGTCATGTAAGATAAGATAAGTGATCAACATCCAATAAATATAAGAATTAGCTATGACATATCCATGTAATAAGAAGATATCAAGACCATGATATGGATACTGGAAAAGGAAAAAATTGGTAATATATGTCTTGGAGATGGATTCATAAATGTGCGGGATGTTGATGTTGCAAGAAGTTGATATCATGACGAAAGGCCAACGTTAAAAAGGTAACTTTGATTTGATGTTTATCTTAAATTTTGAAAACATTTGGTTGGTTTGAAAAAGTGCTACCAAAATAGAGTTGTAGGTGTCACCTAAAACTAGTACTCATGAGATTGGATGGAATATCTTGAAAGAAGCATGACTTGGAAGAGGTAGATGTATGAAGGATATCCATATATTGACTAGAAGGTAACTTTTCGATGAAGATAAGGATGACATGACTATTGATTCAACGCTATGGTTCGTTGAAAGGAAATTTATGGAGAAGGCGGCCAATTCCCTACGATAAAGTGATGATGAAGAAGGCTTCATGATGAAAAAGATAAATTTCATGACATGTTGCAGAAACAGGAGCCCTACAAATCGTTGATAGTACCATGAGGCCCACTCTTCACCAAAGATAAAGTAGTTTTTGTTGGAAACAAGGCCCTAGCTGAGAGGGAGCTTGGGAAAGTCCCTGGGTAAGAGGGAGCTTGGGTATATTCCTTTTATAGGGATGAATTGACCCTCCCTAGTTAAGAGGGAGAAATAGACACATCATTCTTCTCTTCGTGTTATGAAGAAAGAATGGAGGATTGGGTCAGAATTTTTTTTTCAATACTCTTTGAGGGTGTGGTAGGAATCTAATAGGTAAGATTATTCAAAGAGGGAATTCCTTGAGGATGTGTTATTCCAAGACAGGAATTTTCCTATAAGGACATACCTTGTGAACATTTGGGTGGAGTATGTGCCCTAAGGGACAATTATGATGGTGTCTATCAGTCATTGTCTCTTCGGGATTGTGCTCTAATCTTGTGGAGAGATAAATTTGTTAGTCAAGGCCTTGATATGTGACAATTTTGGTATGGTATGATGAGATACAATGAGATAAGCTGAAATAATAGCTTATGATATGGCTTAACAATCCAACTCTTCTTATGAGAATTTCCAAGTACCATGTATGGATTATGAATACCACCCTAGTTAAGAGGGAGTGTTGAAATGTGTAACTAGGTTTTGTCTTCATAATGTCTATTGTAATCAATATTTTATATATTTGATGAAAAGAGAAAAAGAAATTTATTATTGTCATTCTTGATGCATGAGTTTCATGCTCAAGAAAAAATTATTTATAGGTCAATCACCCTGTTAACACTGGAAAATCGTACAGCAGAAAATGACATCAATTAATGTCGAGCCCAAGGATTTACAGGACAGGAACACATTATGGAATCAAGAAGTATTTAAAATATCTAAGGTTTTGAGAAAATCAGATTTGAACTAGTCATAAATGCTGAAATGTGCGCTTTATCCTTCAAGAAGAGCGCCTTCTGCATGCCTTTTTGCCCGATAAGCGTGCATTCCTGGAAATGGAAAAAAGTCGTTTTTCGGGACCACACCAAGCAAAGGACAGTTACTCCTTATGTGAAAGCCACCTAAGGACAGCCACTAGCACCTCCTTAGAAATTATGTGAGCACACAAAAGAATATTTGAGCACACAATGGAATCACACCTCTCCCTTGGGTCACCATCCATCATGTACCAAGGTAGGGAAGGAGGATTTGAAGCTCACCTATATAAACCCACCAAGAGATGAAGAAATGGTGATCACAGTGTTATGCTGGCCAAAGTTGCCCAAGAAACGCCAGCATTGTGTGTGACCCGGAGCTGGAGCTAAAGAGGACTCGATAGTTGGCCATCCAACATCTTAGTCCACCACAGCAGAGAGAGAGAGGGAGACTGCATCAGAGGCAGAGCTTGGAAGGCAACATCCTTGCATCAGGACCTAGAGCCATTGCCTAGGGGCCCTTTGGCAAGTGGGTAAAATTTCTTCTCCGTTTCAAATGTTTAATAAGAAAATGCCATCGAGCCATCGTTTGCATTATTATTGTTTTGACTCTCTATATAGCTTCTGTATATTTGTGTTTTTAGTTTTATTTTAACCAACGAATACTTCAGCATACTATTTCCATTAATTTTTATGCTTTTGAGCTCCCCCACTTTCTGCTTGTTACCAATAGTTTAGAGAGTATACCACACTCTCTAAGCTGGTGCAATTTTGTACACCCGTGCGACTAATCCACTACAACAGAATTGGCCATTCCACTAACATGTTCCAAGTTTATGTGGTTGTGCCATCTTTTGCAGGAGACCCTTTGTCTATGCTGGAGTGGAGCTGACAGTCCTTTGACCCATCTTGCAGTCCCTAGACTCACTGAAGTGACAGACTAAAGAAGGCAGCTCCTAATATTTTACTTATAGGATTTTTGCGCCCAGTTTTTCCTCACAGAGGCGCATTGCGCGCATTCAGGACTGACCTGCGCATAAGAAGGCGTACCTGTCAAGGGTTTTTGCGCGCAAATTGCAAACTAAGATTTTCCTCCCTATTTGCTGCATTTTTCTTCTTGTAAGTGTGTTGGGCAGCCCCTAATGTATCTGCCAACACTTGTGTTGATACCCCACAGCTTTTGAGATCTCACTTTTTGCTGCTTTTTGTAGGCATTTAGTTAGTTTTCATTTAAAGTTGGTTTTTGCAAAAAGAGTTCACATAGTTTAAGTAGGGGGCGAATTAACCATTTCTTTCCAAACAATTTATGTTTTTGCAAATTATGGTATGCACACTTAGTTTAACTAGTCCAAGTAAGTGGCTCAAGACCACACATGCATAAGCTAGTGTATAAATTTTTTAGTTTAAATTCAATTTTTGCATTTAGGAAATTGCGGAACTAGGATTGAATTTCCAATTAGAGAAAGTAATCTATGTTGTGATTCGCCATCTCCCTTTAGTTTCTCACATAGATTAACTAGGAAGATTTGGAAGTGACCCATTATCTGCAAATGCTTTCCATTTGAGCAAGGAAAAACGTCACATAGTTTAACTAGGGGACTTTTGTAAAGGATAACCAATATCCATATGTTCAAATTATGAGATTGTTCACCATATTCTCACACACATTCACCCACTAAGCAAAGAAAGCCATCTAAAAATAACTTAAACCAACTCACTAAATTCTCCCCACAGGGGCCACACGAGAATTATAGATTAAGTTAGGATCAAGGGGGTAGGCATCCAATAAGCTGCCTTGATCACACTTCACATTGAAACATAGAAGTTGTTAATTTAGGGAGCTTTAAAATCCACCTATCAGCCCACAGAAAAGAAAACCCGAGCGCAGAGACTCGATTCAGAGGGGGTTAGGCTTAGGCACAGTGCGTGTGGTATCAGTTGGGGCTACCTGACTCGACTGATACTTGGTATTGTTAGCTAACTACCAAGAAGCTCAAGACTCAAACATTCACGTGGGATGGTGGTTCTTAGTGGCCAAACCTAGGGCATCCTTTACCTTATAGATGATGGTGCAGGCAAGCGCCAGACCCTCTACCCTTACCTTGGTGGATTCTCTTCGGCTAACTAGGGGCGTCACCAACTCTTACGAGACACTGTGCTAGCACTCGCAAGAAATCTTCTCAAGGCCCAGTTACTTTTTGAGTGTGTGAGGATGTAATAGGTCTTCTAGGATTTTAATTATCACACGTAAACAAACAAAACCATTTTTTTTGCTTGATTGATCACATAGATTAAGTTAAAGGGAAAATTCATTTCATTTTCTCTTTGTTTATGTATGTGGCCATAAATTTGTTGTGATCACAAACTCAATCCCATCAAAATTTTCCCAAAACCTAACCTAGTCGACACCCAAACGGTTCCAACGGAACCCCATCGGTCCAAGTGTCTTTTGGACCTCCCCCCATTATCGGGAGGGGTTCCAGGTCTTTCGTCGTTTAGGCATCAAAGACGGAACGTTGCCACAATTTTTGGTTCCTCCTTTCTTGGAGCAACTTTAGTCGGGAACCCTAATTGGTCTCCCAACACCACACCGCACACCACTCCCCCCTCGTCCCCTAGGGGGCAGAGGAGCGCATCCCATTTGGGAAGCCAGCTGAATTCACAATAGGGTATGTCACAGACTAACACTTGTTCTAACCAGAACTTCATGTCTTTACACGTTTCCATGGCATCAACCTCCCAGTCACCCTTCTTAGCGGCATTTAATCTACTCGATTTAACAAAGATCACCAATGACCCCATCACACATGACCCCAATTGGCCTCCCATGCCCACGAAGCTCCCTTCAGACGTACCAAAGTTTGAAGGCAAGCAAGCGGAATACCCAGGTAATCATATAATGACCTTTCACCTGTGGTGCTCATCGAATAGCATCATTGATGATACTATTCGGTTGAGGCTATTTCAACACACTCTTACGAGAGTGGCCGCGAAATGGTATGTGGAGCAACCTCCTGCTTCACATGGAACCTTTAGCGCCCTCGCTACCACATTCCTCACATACTTTCAGTTGCCCATTCACCACGATTCAGGAATGGAATTACTAACTCATTTCAGACAATCCCCATCCATCCATATTTCATAGCATCTCCATGAATGGAGGCGGCGTCGCAGTTTATGCAAAGATAAACTCGACGACTGAGTCCTTTTAGATTTATTCTTGAAAACTCTAATAGTAGATATTTCAAAGGATGTGGTGCAACACAACCCCACATCCGAAGAGGACGCAATCAGTAAAGCCCAGCAGCTTGAACTGATCTATACGCAGTCAGGATACATCTACAACATCCTACCTAATGCCTCGCGCCTGCAATATTATCAAGAATTTCCAGCGCATCTAACTCTGTAGACGGACTTATTGGGTCAATGACCCAAGGGTACCTAGGCAACAGCAGTCAGAATCCTAGTTACACACATGGCTCTACCCAGAACATGTATCGACCCGGATTTCAAAGTCATCATATGCAGCAGAAAAATTTGACTAATAGGGTGCAAGTGTATCACCAAGGAGGACCTTATCCTCCAGCTGAGGGGACCTAGTATGCAGGAAGAAATACTGACAGAAGAGCTCCCCCCCAACGTCCAGGTGCAAACATGGGACAGCATTATGCTCAATCCCAAGCACACAACCCACCTACGCAAAACAATGCACAGGTGAACTTTGTGCCGTCGTCCCAAAATCAACCACACCAATACGATCAAGAGAACTACCCTCCTAACGTGGTTAATAAAAAGACAAAAAACAAGCCTAAAGGGAACCCTGGACAGGGGGGTAGCAACCAACAGCGCCCACCGCGATCCCAAGTTGGAGGTAACTCCAACCGGAATCAGAACCAGAAGCCAAGCACTGCCCAAAGGCAAGGCAAAAGGCCACCTCTACGAACAAATCACTCTTGTTCAATATGTGGTGAGTACAGGCACTATACTCACCACTGTCTCAAACTCCCTGAGCTTAAAAAGCTACAGAGTAACTGAGGACAAGGAGGATATTCCCAGAAAACTGCGGTGATGCAAGAACCCTTCCCCCATCCAGGAACAGTCAGCACTCAGTAGCAAAACCTAGACGATTCCGGGAAAAGAAACCATGAAATTTACATGGCTGGGGAAGAAATGTGTTTCCAAACTCAGAATCGCAGCTACGACACTCCATTAGACACCAATACGTTAGGGGCTAGTACTATTGCGTCGACTGCACCTTTAACCATTCCAAAGGTTCCTACGGAACCATTGCCAAAAATGGTAAAAGGACCTAATAGGCGAGCAGTTAACTACTCCAAAACAACCCACAATTATAGCATCGTAGATGATTTAGCTTAGTCACCTGTTGCTATGTCCGTATTGGAAGTACTGTAGTCATTCCCTAAGCAATGGAAAGCCCTACTTTCTGCATTAGGCGATGTCGACCCTACCGATGCGCGCATGATGGTTTTCGACTTAGATAAAGCCACCCCTAGGCTTCCCTCCATGGTTGCCTTCTAGATACCAGTACTGGTACAGAATATCACTATTCATCGATGTGTCATTGACGAGGGTGCATCCACATGCATCATGTCAAAGAATGTGTGGCAGAAGTTAGGAGCCCCCGAACTCAAACCTTCCATCATCACACACAGAGCATACGATGGTCATCCCTCGACTCCCGTCGGCCTCTTCCAAAATGTACCAGTCTGCATAGCCAGCAAGACGGTCCACATAGACATCGAAGTCTTGGACGCTCACTTGGATTACAATATACTCCTTGGGTGGAGTTACATGTATGCCATGTCTTCCATAGCATCCTCTGTCTTCTGCATCATGATGTTCCCCCATGAGGATCGAATCATTAGGGTAGACCAGCTGACGCATAGTGAAAAGCGTCCCTTGACCAACACGGATGTCATTCTACCCTATGTAGATACAACCACAGATGGTCTTTCACAGTATCAAGAATATGGTCCTGGCCAATTCAAACCGTCATCCATCCTGGGGTCATTCCTAGGATATCCTCCCATTATCCCTGAGGTATCGCCCGATGCCATAGGGGCGCATGATGTCCACATCAAGCACCAAGGTTAATCAGGACATGGACTCAAGCAGTAACGACACCGAGGCAATGGCCACGACAGCCTCTCTAGTCTACGCCGCCTCCCAACCCCTTTCCTCTACCCACCTCCTAGCTTCGTCTCCCAGCAGGTTTTGGCAACATTAGTGATACCCAACATATCGTTGGCATTTCCAGTTTGGTACCTCCTTCCCCCTTCAGGAATAGGAGCTACCAATGTTACTACATTTGGGTTAAATCCCCCCAGTCCCAAGGAGGCCCAGCCTACCTAAGCAACGGTCGAAACCGCACCTGCAAGGGAAGTTTCCATTACGAAACCGGTTACCACAGCCAAAAAAATCGCCAAGAGGGGAAAGAAAGCGGTGACCCCCACCATGCAAAGTGAGTCATCAGCCTACGCTATATGTGATGTCATAAGACACCCTACCCACATATGTCCGAAGTTGGACGAGTTAAAACCACTCCTCGGCTCCGAAGCAGGAACCTCGGCATCACGTTCCCATAAAAAGGAACTTGCCACCAAAAGTATAGGAAAATCGTTGCGTACCAATCACGCATGCACTATCTGTGACACCTATGGGCACTATACCCACCATTTCCCAAAAATACCATGATATAGGGACGCCTTACATGCGATCGAGCGATCCTATCAAGCGGATCCCTCCATCCATTCTACGGGAGATTAACCTCGTGTCATCTTGTACCCATAGGAGGAACGACAGTCACCAGAAATACAACCATTTTTTCCTCCTCCCCCCAAGCCACCTTACACCAACCAGGGACAGGGGAACCTGGTTGCCTCATCCTCTTGAGTTATCACGCGCATCGATTACTGCAAACAGTTTGATTGAGTCTTTGACCCAAGGTCACCTAGGCAGCAGTAATCTGTATTCAGGGAGTGACCATGCGTGTCGATTCTACAGACAGCTTGATCAGTTCTTTGACCCCAGATATCCTAGGCAGCAGTAACACCCATGATACTCAGAGAGTTACCAGGTAGGTCGATTCTGGAGATGGCTTGATTGGGTTTTTGGCCCCAGATCTCCTAGGTAGCAGTAACACCCATGATACTCAGAGAGTTACTAGGTAGGTCGATTCTACAGATGGCTTGATCAGGTCTTTGACCCCAAATCACCTAGGTAGCAGTAGTACCATGCGCATCGATTCTGCAGATGGCTTGATCGGGTATTATTCCCAAGGTCACCTAGGCAGCAGTAGCACCATGCACGTCGATTCTGCAAATGGTTCGATTGGGTCTTTGGCCCAAGGACACCTAGGCAGTAGTAATCAATACCCTATATACTCATACGATTCTACTTAGAACGTATCACAACCTAGCTATCATGAAAGTCACCCCAGCACTCATATACCAACCAAGGACAAGGGAACCGATATCCCCCATTACCCTCACAGAATGGACCAATGGTACAACGTAATGCGCAGGTCAATCTAGTGCAACCCTTCCTAGGCTCATCAACAACCATACAACTAGGAGAATTATAACAATCCTCCAAATGCTGCAAAAACAAGTCGAGGAACAAACAAAAGGGAGATCCTCGACAGGGGGCAGTAACCAGAACCCCCCCCCCCCCCTCGATCTCAGTCTGAGGGCAGCCCTAACTAAAATCAAAACTAGGACCCAAGTAACAACTCCCAAGGGAAAACTGGAGCTTAAAGTATCTGATCACCAGACCGAAAGCAGCACTGTGATCAGCACTCCATAACAAACAGAGGCGATGCCACACATTCGCACTCCTGAAAAAATTAATTTTTCAGCGCCGACAGGTATGCACCCTCCTGTCTTCCTTTCCAAATTTCATGTTTTTCAACAATATTGGATGAAAAGAAGATGCTTTCACTTGAGGTAGTTGTTTTTTCAGGAAGAACCCGCAAACCATTCACATCACCATTCACTGAAAGTTTCAGAGTAGGTATCATTCTACCCTCAGCATGATAGAGTCCTAGAGAACTTTGCATATCCTGACATCATTTCTCCATCAGAAATAAACCATAGTGTCCTCATACCTGACCACGTTTATCGTCACCTCACCCTGCATATGATAAACGTCTGCGTTGGTTAGTAGAGCCTCCCCTCCATGGCGATCGTCATCCAAAGTAGACCATTAATCACCCCACAAGTGATGCCATGGCCATACCATGTCAGTCCGGGAAGCACCTTATTCCCATCCATATATCATGCATAAGGTAAAGTTTATCATTCAAACTCAAAACCCCCTTCCCGAACGATCAAGTTGTACGAGCAGATTGAAAGCGCACCTCTGTGCATCGCATTTGGCTCGCCATACCTCCATCAACATAATCCCATCTGCGACATCTTCTGCTTCATCAACCCAGAACATGAGACCAACCAATGGGACCCCTACGCCCAGCAAAACACCGTCCTCACACCTTCAGTGAGCGAACCTCTTTCATGTTTTGGGGTACCCATCTCTGTGTTTTGGACAAACCAAACCCCATTATTTTATTCTTTTGGTGTGTACAAAGACCGCAAACGATGCCCTTCGCCACTTCGCCCTCATATTTCACCTTTTCTCCCATGGCAGCAATCCCTCATTCCCCTTGGTCGAAGTATTTCACCCCCACGCACGCATCATCACAACATTCATAGCCAGTTCATACCCACCCTGGAAGTCCTACTAACTCCAGGGATTTTTCCCTTCAGAAATAACTATGACTGCCGCCAAGTTGCTCAATTATACTTCAACCTCGGGCCATTGAATCCCCATCATCCGTTTTTCAGTCACCTCTCACCAACATGCCTATGTTAAGCTCATCACATCTTAGTCCCCGACCCCTCAGGTCGGTGACCCATGGTTCGGTTAAGGCTTCCTTTTTGTTGACCTCAACACCTCTTTTCCAAAATGGAAGCGGTACCTTGGATCACCGCTACCCAGGCAAAGGGGTATCTTCGGGTGGCACTGTGGGATACATCATTGTCCACAGATGTCATCGATCCTCCTGAAATTCGACTACAACAAAAGCCTTCATGTCACGATGGTATCATACCTTACAACCATTGCACTTTGATCAAGATCCGTCGAAGACTCGTGCCTTCATAAGCGTCTCTGACAACAATGCTTACACGGGAAGGTCCCAGTGAGTACATATGCGTACATGGCACAGTGATATGCCATACTAGGATTACGCATATGGGTACCACATTCCACCTATCATCAAAGAAAAAATTCCCCTGAGGGCATCAACAGTCGTCGTCAACAACCACCAGCATCACTACCACAGTAGTGGCACAGACAACACATGTATCTGTCAATTTTGTTTAACTAGCCATAGCATCGCGAGCATGGGACATGCATGCCTCGTTGAAATTTTGTAAATATGTTGTATATTTTGTCTACTTGCAGGGGGTCCTTTAGGCCATGGTTATCTCGGAAACAATGCAAGGTGTTGTCAATTCCAAAATACACACAGACCTCTCCCTCTCTCTCTCTCTCTCTCTCTGCGTACAATACAGAAAAGAAACTATAATGTATTTCGACTATACAGTTCTTCCTAGACCTCACACATTAGGGGGTAAATTTTAACACTGGAATCGTACAGCAGAAGACGACATCAATTAATGTTGAGCCCAAGGATTTACGGGACAGGAACACATTATGGAATCAAGAAGTATTTAAAATCTCTAAGGTTTTGAGAAAATCAGATTTGAACTAGTCATAAATGCTGAAATGCACGCTTTATCCTTTGAGAAGAGCACATTTTGCGCACCTTTTTTCCCGATAAGCGCACATTCCTGGAAATGGAAAAAATTTTCTTTCTGGGACCACACCAAGCAAAGGACAGTTACTCCTTATGTGAAATCCACCTAAGGACAACCACCAGCGCCTCCTTAGACATTATGTGAGCACACAATGGAATCACACCTCTCCCTTGGGTCACCATCCATCATGTACCAAGGGAGGGAAGGAGGATTTGAAGCTTACCTATATAAACCCACCAAGAGATGAAGAAATCGTGATCACAGTGTTATGCTGGCCAAATTTTCCCAAGCAACACTAGCATTGTGTGTGACCTGGAGCTGGAGCTAAAGAGGACTCGATAGCTGGCCATCTAACATCTTAGTCCACCATAGCAGAGAGAGATGGAGACTGCATCATAGGCAGAGCTTGGAAGGTGGACCTAGAGCCATTTCCTAGGGGCCCTTTGACAAGTGGGTAAAATTTCTTCTCTGTTTCAAATGTTTAATGAGAAGAGGCCATCGAGCCATCATTTGCATTATTATCGTTTTGACTCTCTATATAGCTTCTGTATATTTGTGTTTTTAGTTTTAGTTTAACCAGAGCATAATTTAGCATACTATTTCCATTAAGTTTTATGCTTTTGAGCTCCCCCACTTTCTGCCTATTACCAATAGTTTATAGAGTAGACCACACTCTCTAAGCTGGTGCGAGTTCATACACCCGTGTGACTAATCCACCACAACACACCCATTGAGTGCTTCTAGGATTTTCATATAATTATGAAGTCAAGAGTCATTTTCATATATTTAAGACCCCTTTGGGCATATTGTACTATGTAAAAGAAATTTATTTCAGTTATAAAAGACCCTCCAAGACCTTTTCAATGAGCTACAACAAGTCGACTTACATGAAAGATCAAGTGGGCCTCATGGAGGCAATTCGTACCCCTGGAAATCCTACATATAAGAAGGAACCATGCCTCATTTGGGCATAAGACAAGCAAATTCAATCTCCTCAAGAAAAAAGTTGGAAAAAGTACGAAAATCAAGGATAAGAAGAAGAGAAAGATCAAAGTTTTGGACCTCTCTCTCTCTCTCTCTCTCTCTCTCTCTCTCTCTCTCTCTCTTTTTAGGGTTTCTAAAGTTATTGGGCAAGTAAAAATTGCACGAAGTGAAAAGAAGAAATCAAAGGAAGAAGTGAAGGATCTCTACTATGACTGAGATAATCTCCTTCACTTAGTTATTTTCAGTTATAGAAGAGAATAGAAAGGATCACAAGTATGATAGGATGCATTATAGAAAGATAGATATGACATCATCATAGAAGCATGGAAGGATAGCTAAAGTAGAAAGTCTACATGGTTGTAGTAGTCATCCTGATAGAAGGAAGTAGCTCATGGAAAGAGACATTGGAATCATATAAGGAAAACCGAAGTAGAAATCTATATAGATAGTTAAATCCATCTATCAAGATAGAAGATAAAGAGATCATCGTACATCATCATCATTATAAAGGAGCATTTGCAGAATGAGGATCATTAAGATCCTCCATTGGAATATTTTTAAAAATATTCACCTCTACTTAAGAAGAAGTAAGTGTCTCACAAACGGTCTACATTCCACATTATGTGGGATCTACAGGTTAAAAGGATGCTGGTATGATTACAAACATGTGCAACATGTTGAGTTGGTTGAAGTACCTTCATCTTCAAGAAAGGAAAGGAGTTGCTAGAAGGAAGTCTAGATGACCAAAAGGAGGAAGAGGTATATATATATTTGATAGATAAATTCATTTCATCACATAGTTGCAGATATCATGGTTGAATGTTCTATCTCATGAGCATGATCGAGGAAGAATAATCTCTTCCATTAGAATGATGCATGAAGGCATGTAGAAAATGTGCCTTGAAATCTTCTATGTATTGATAAGATGAAATCAACATAATATGACCTCATATGGAAGATGAGGTGGTTGACTATTATGAATCCTATAATAAAGGAACTATGTATAGAAGTTCTCGGGGAAGCAATATGTGAAGGAAGAAGAGTTAGTGAAAGATGCAACTATAGTCATGTAAGATAAGATAAGGTATTCATGATGATAATCATTTTATTCATGGCACTAGATGTCCTCTTGAGTGTTAGTGAATACTTGAATTATATGGCGAGTCAAATTCCTCTATCTGATATACATATTTACCCATTGTATCTCGGCTAGTTTCATGTGTTTTCCATACTAACATTCATTTTCAATGATTTCGATGATTGCCGTGTTTTTTCAGTCTGTAACTAGTTACAAGGAAATGGTTAGTCACATTCAACATACAAGAAATATAATTCTATATTTCAAAGCTTTTTCAAATCTATTCAAACTGATCTATCTTGATTGTCCACTAACTGAGAGTCTTATTCCTTAGTCGGCCCATATGGTCATCATTCTAGTCCTAGCAACTGCCATTCAACTGATCATTGGCCCACCAGTGTATCTCATGATAGTTGTTGTTCACCAATTGGTCTTTATGGTTTATCATCTCAATATTTGGATACTTTCCAAGCAGTTGAGGCACCACAGCCTTCGTTGATGGTTATGTCAGTTTCTCACTATCTTGACAAGCTCTTTGAATATGATCATATTCATGTTCCCTTACAATATTCTCATCTTGATTCCATTCCATTGATTGAAAACTCATCTTCTCTTCAGGGCTTTCAAGATGATGTTTTTGGATTCTATGATCTAATCTATGACTGGCTAGAAGCATCTTACTTAGCAAGCCCTAATAAGCTACGATATTTCTTGATGTTTGCTAAGTAGGACAATACAGATGAAATGGTGCATTCACAACAATCCTATGAGGTTAGTTTCATTCTTATTATAATCGAAAAGGTAAGGTTACAGGCTGGTTAAGTTAGGTGTTATGGCACATCTTTATGCCTTTAGGAAACTCCTTCAATCTTTTGTGCAAGATATTCAAGTTCTTATCCTTTTTGTTGCACATTGTGTTATATCGGTTTAAATGCATGTATCTTTGTGATTGAAGGTCTTGAACAACTACGGTGGCTTCATTGAAAATTTCATTACACTTAGCCCTGAAATTATTATAGTGGCTTCATTGAAAATTTCTTACTTATGTCTTGCATGTTACTTTTAGTTCAGTCCTCCATTTGCTTTATTTTTTTTTATTTTTTTCTCTTGTTTCATGTTTTGTTTAATAAGCCTCTTCATGAAAAGTGTTCATTTTGGCTCAAAAGGCAATGGGAAAAACTTGAAAAGGGAAATTGTGATGACGAGCAACTCTTGACTTTAAATTCGTTTCCCTCTTCTCTATTTTGGGTTTATATATATTTAAAGTCAATGATGTATAAATGGAAAATATGATTCGTTCCGGATGAAAAGCCTTTGGAAAAACTAGGAAACCTGTATCTCCATTAGGATCTTCATTCCTGACTTAGCCTTCTATTTAATTGTGTTTAGACCTATCGACTCAATCGAGTAGAGAAGGGAAAGGAGAAAACTTTAAACGACAAGGAAAAGGAGAAAACTTTAAACAAGAATATTAACTTTAGTCATCTTTCAAATCCCTTAAGCAAGGAACAACCTCTCTTGCAAGTTAAATAAGTCGGGATCCCTCTTCCACCTTCAAAATAAATAAGTGCCTTTGCACATCTACTAGTAACTAAATAAAGAGGTGAAGAAGAGAAAGGATTTCTGCGTAGAGAGATGAAGCAAAAAACTTCATTGGGGTACTGAACAGGCGCTAGCAACGAAGTAATGCCTATGATCCCTCGAGGCGACTCTGTCGGTGTACTAAATAGGCTCGCTGGCAATGGAGCAGCACCAGGGAATGTACTTAATTATGATTACCAAAGCTCAGTATACTTACTGTCCTTCTCCCCTATCGAAACAATTGAGGTATGACAAGTTTTGTAAATGTGTTTGAAGCTGAGAAATGAAGAGAAGAGACTATATCTTTAATCGAGATAAGTGGAAAAGTCAGGGTGATCTACATGGTGAATCAATACTCCCCAATAGATGAATACCTTGCACTTAAGATAATACCTAAACAGAGAAGCTATATTTCTATCACTTTGTCACCAAGTGTTGTTTTTGCAACAAACACCCTCTAAAAAAATTCCTACACTTGAGTTTTGGAGCCTACTAAGGATATTACGATCGGTCGTTCCATAGACACTTCGTGGTTGGTCAATGTTTTACAAAGTATTTAATTATTCTTCTCAGGTTCTAAGTGTCAAATTCACTTTCTCACACATGCTCAATCCTTGATGAATTCACAAGCACACCCATCTTCCAGAAGCCTAGATAGGCATTGTGCAACTCTTGAAAGTAATGCTTTCACAATCACTATTTACAATCAATGCGCACTCTATAAGAACAATGCAATGAGAAACCTATGCTGAAATTCAGTGCGCCACATCTCCCAATAGCCTCTCCCTCACTATGGTTGCAATTGTACTTCTAATCCAATGAGTTTTCTCAGTTGTCACTTTTATGCACCTTTGCTTTCAAAAGTGTCGCTTTCACATTCACAGTCGTCGTTTTTTCTTTCTTTCACTTTATCAAGTGGTTCTTTCAAGTTATCTTCGCTCTGGAATGTGTCGCTTTCAATGTATTTAGATTTTTCAAGTGTCTCTTTCACATTTTCTTATTGTTGCAAGTGTCGTTTCTAACTATTTTCACTCTTGTATGTGTTTCACCTTTGCATGTCACTAGAGGAAGCTCTAGTGCACTATTCTACATTAGATGGTCCTACATATCATAAGAATATGTGGTAGACACTTTCTGATCACAACCGACACTTGTGCCACAACTTTTATTCTAAGTGTCGCAATGTAGAATTTCAACAGTCACACTTAGAAATAGGCATCGCTTTGCTATCGTTATAAGGTGTGATTTTTGTTCAGGAGTCTTGTGCATTTTATTGGCTTGCATTGATGGCTTTCATGTGTGTGATTTTTGTTTTGGACTTGTTTAGATGTATTTCTCTCTTACTCTATAGATCCTACACTTAGCCATTTTGGAGCTCTTCTTGGTCCTCCTGCCCAATCCAAGTTGTGAATACATGAACTCTCCTCCATGCAATGAGCACAACCTATCCATGAGGCTTATTGGTGATATCTCTCCCTCCCAGACTTGTGCATTGAGTCTTCCCCAAGGTAAATTCCTAATAATGCACATTAAGAACTTTTAAAGCATAGTCACTAACCCTTGTTGCATGCATTGACTCATTGCATTGAGATTTGAGTAATTCTTCCTTGTATCGTGCATGGAGAATTTCTAGTGGCCCTCTGCAAAAGAAAACTATGAAATACAAGATCTCTTCCTTCTCACAATGCAATGAGCACCTTCCGGACAAATTGACCCAATATTATGTTTTTTGCCTTAGCCAACTGCATAATTTCCTCTTCCAGTGAGCCTCCTTTGGCACAGGTCACATTTCTAGTGGATAGGCATCCATTGTAGAAGAAAAATACGCAAACATAGGATCTTTCCCCTCATGCCTAGAGCATGCGTAGTTATATTCCCTAGTCCTGCCTCCTCTGCTGACTGGAACCTCTCACTGCGCCATGCCTTGTTCTACTTTCCTTCCTAATCGTACGCCGCATTTCTAGTGGACAATGGATCCTTTCATAGATCATTGTTGAAGAAAATTGTGCTCTTCTTAAGTTTTTCTTCCCAGTTATGGTGCATGTCGCAGTTTTAGTTAGCAAGATATCAACCCTTGTCCACTAGACTCCCTCACTACACAGTCATTGGGTCCTTCCATGCTTCCTCAGCGTATGTCACAGTTCTAGTCCACAATGAGACCTCCCCATAGTCACTGTGAATTTCAACTATGCTATCAATGTCTCCTTGTCCCTTCAACCTTGTGCACTGCGCAGATTTAGTCAGTATGCTCATTACACTGTCTCTTTCACTTTCTCACTGCATTGGACCCATAGGAGCCCCTCTTTATAGCACATGTCACACTTCTAGTGAGAAATGGTGTCTTTCCTTAGCCATTGTTGAGATCAACTATGCCATCCTCAGTAAGCCCTTCATTTTCAATCCTTTCACAAGCCCATCACAAGCAGTTTTTTTCATGAGAAAAGTAGGGATAGAATAAATGATTTCATATTGATCTTGCCTTCTCATGGGTGAACTTCATTGGCATGTGTACCACCATCAACATGACAAAGTGATGCTCAAGGAATATGTCAAGGAGAAGAGAGAAACAAGCACTAGCAGAGAATAAGGACAAAGAAGAAACATCACGAAGGCATGGAGAGATTGTTAAATTTATATAACAATGGTGTTCTATGCTTGATACACTTTTACTTCAATATTTCTTAGGCCCAATACAAAATAGCAATTACATAAACTTGAAAGTGAAATGTTGATATAACACAATAAGAGATCAACAGAAGACAAGCCAAATAGAGATTGGATTTACAATTCCTTATGTCCAGCAAAGATATGAGATATTGTAGCGTTGCGTCGGTTAGCAGGTTGCTTCAACCAGCAAAATCTTTCTCGGTCAGCCAACACTTTCATGTGTCACACCCACAGCCCTCAAAGACAGCTTATCACAAGTCAATGCAAGTCAAACCAGGGACAACATAGAAAATTCAATGCAGGTAGCTTCAGAAAAGTCAATGCAGCAAACTAGGGCTTCGGTCAAACATCCCGAAATTCCTCGATTTTAGTGCCTAGCTATACGACCTCCTAAAATCGAAATTTCTACAAAAGATTGAGGTCAAACGAACAAGGGTTGACCATGGTCAACACTGGTCAATGATGCAGCAGAAAAGCCCTAAACAGATCAACCCAGAAAATAGAAAGCCCTAAACAAATCAGCACAGAAAACAGAAAGCCCTAAACAAATCAGCACAGAAAACAACAACTTCACTCCACACGTGTGAGGGGAAAAAGGCCTCCAAAGACTATCGAACCAATCATATCACAATGAAAGAATGTGTGATGAGATGATGAGAAAATGACCTCCAAGTCTCTCTAGTTTATACTCATCAATGAGGGTGTGTGACACATCTCTTAGGCATGTGGGACAAATCTGGCTGACCTTGCACATGTGGAAAATAAATTCAAAATCAATGTTCTGCTCATCCGATCAAGATGATATTTAGATCAATTTTTCACCTCTCTGAACGAGGAATCCAACAAAAATATGACCATCATCATATGAGCAGCGCAACATGGAGTTTGTACCTAGTTGCCCAAAATTAACACTCCCTCTCAACTAGGGAGAACTCCATTTGTCCACAAGTGCCATCCATCATGTACCAAACCAAACATCGTGTGTCATCATACCGTAACTTGATTTGTTGGCTCTTTATTTTAGAACAAAAGGTGAGTCACAAAGACATCACACACAGCTGACCTGAAGTCAACTTAGAGGTAAAAACATCTCTCGAACTCAAAAGAGTCTCATACTAACCGGAAGTTAGTTTACTAACCCGAAGTCAATTTAGAGGATAAAACCTTATCATACTTGATCCCAGATCAAGGTGTTGGACACGTACCATCCTAGACATAGAGACTACGGCAATCTCTGATGTGTCCATCGGTCTTGCTATGGTCTCTATCCACATTTCCCACCTCATTGGCCAAATGAGTGGTACTTCCCATGAGTCTGAAACTCCATGGAAAGGATGTGAGTGGGGCACGGATCAGAGAGAGGCGAACCAACTCAATATCATAACGGTTGGGCAGAAACAAAACAAGGTTCGACAAGCCTAGCCCCATATGTGCTTATAACACCAATAAGCTATCCCAAGTAATCTGAAAATTGATTGAGAAGCTACCTGGCCCTCTTACAGACTCTGCCTAAATAAATAATAGAAGTAAACACTCAGACTTAATTAAAATGACCTTACTCAAACTTGACATTATGCAGATTTTTTGCTTGGAAGAGGTGTATGTCTTTTCTTTTGTTTATGTGTTTTAAGTTTTTTTTTTTTTGCTGAAACTTAACATGTATATCAGCAACATAATTCAGCCATAGAATAACAAAACACAACATCAATATAATATAGGAGTTCACCCCAACTCTTGGGCTACATCTCCTTTGAGCTTCGTCAACATGACTAGACTCTTTGGGATTAATGTACTTAAATTATTTTACAAGCTCCACACTTAACCACAATGAATAAAAAAATGATTCAAAGGGCTGAGAATACCATTTTAAATCCCTTTAATGGCTGTCCAATTCCTGCAAACATCTTTAGGCTTCCATGGACACACATCCTTCTGTGGGTGCACTAAGCTTCTCTGAGCTTCTAAATGGAACAAACTCCCTCATATTTTTGTTTCTGCTCCTGAAACCACTACTACTGCATCCAATAATGATCATACATCAAATACCATCTGAAAAATTGCTTACATTAAGCACAACATCCCCAAAAATGGCTCTCCTCCACGGTTTGCCCAGGACTGCCCATGACTTCATATCAACTTCTAGAGTTGTAGAAGTACTCAAAATGATCTTAAACCACTTCCATTGGTTCCATAATGACTGAAATAGTCAATATATATTTTTTTTTCATCAAAAACGGCCTCCGGCTGCTCCGGTTTTGCCTACACACTCTGTTTGGAAAATGGCCTCTAGAACTTAAATGAAGATTTTCGGCTTTCTAAAGTTCTTAAAAAGCTCTGAAAACCATCTAAACAGATTCAAAATGCATGAAATAGCTAATAATTCCTATTCATTTACCTTAAACAGAGAAACACAGTCCAATACACAGCCTTCTCCTTCCAGGCCCTTATGGCTCCTTCTTCTTCTTCGATGCTTAAACCTCTGAAGATGACTTCTGTTAGATTTCAAACCTACTCCATTGAGTCTAGAAGGTCTAAGAGACCCAAAATCAAAAAAAAATTCACTCCAAAAGGATCTCCCATGTGAAAAATATGTCCAACTGAAGTTTTTGCCCAATGTTAGGCAAAAATCCCACTAATTGTGGGCCAACTGTAGTTAACTGCAGTCCTAATTGGGGGAAACCAGCGCTAAAATGGTGGCAACATTTGTTGTGACATTAAATGTCAGGCTTCATGTGACCGCAACCATCGCAACATAAAACGTTCTGTTAACGGTTATAACCATAGCATTTAACACTTTACGGAACCTCCGCCATAAGTCCTATGGCCTATCCACATAGCATTAATCTTAATTGTTTGCTGTTGACTACCGGTTTGATTGGCTCCGGGTTTCGAGCGGTGGTCTTATTGCTGAGGGGGCTAGCCCCCTTCGGACCTGCCCAATTTAAATTTAAAATTCAAATACATGTCCTACCGCTTATAGAGCAAGAACCAAAGGCACGGGCCAATGGTAAGACATTGCGTTGTTCAACCACAGGTCATGGGTTCGATTCACAGGTTGGTCAAAAAATTTAAACGACCACCATTTCACCGACCAGGGTGCCACGTGGTGCCCTCCGGGCCTACCACGTGGTAGCTCGTAATTGGTCAAACTTATGAAAAGTCAAACCTGTATCAAATGACAAATTTCCACTTGTCGCAATACAATTGGTCCACAGGGAATATTCCAAAGAATATTCCCAAAATATTCTAAGGAATATTCCCGAAATATTCTTTTTTTAATATTTTCCAATTTCTAAATTCAAACTGGCCTTTTTTTAATGAAATTGAAGAACTTCAAAGTTGAATAACTTCTTCATACAGCGTCGGTTTTCAGTGTCGTTCATGGCGTTGGGATCATATCGCCGAGGCCTATCCCATCGCTCAGGTTCCAAATCAATTTGAGCACTTTCATTTTTGAGCTTTTTCCCAAGCTCGAATTTGAGCTCCTGATCACACCTCCCAAATGAGAGGCTTTTGGTCCCCAAAAGCTTACTGAAATGCTAAACTGATCTGTAGTACAGAAAATGAGAGAATGAACATCCTCTTCTCTTCAGCCCTTCAAAAAAAATTTCCTTGAAAAGCAAATGAAATTGAACCACAAATGGAAATAAATCGACATTTCCCTTCCTGAATTCGCTTGTCCACATCTGTCCACAACTGACCTTCTTGAACTCACACGGAAATTTCTGGTGAGAATTTTACAGAATGAAACTGTACAACGCTGCCTTGATCCATGATCTAAGGTGGCTCAAACAAACAATATATTACAACATAAAATACATGCATACATCTGAAATTTGTATATGTACAAAAGGAGTACGTCTTACTCTGTCAAGAAGTCCATCCACTTCTCACCAAGCCACTTCCATGGCGAATTTTGCTGCTGCAACTTTTCCTCATGTGAAACTTCCCTTTCCACATCAATAATGGAATCCATGATTCCACCTTCGCCAATATTTGTGTCCTCTTGCTGCATGTGCGTGGGACGACGAGCTGGATGCAAAGTCCAACAATGAGAGACAACATTTCCCTTCTTTTGGAAAAAAGTGCAAATCATATGCACCTTCTTTGAAGGTAGTCTTTGCTTCATCTGCTTCTTGTGTGCCTTCTTCCTCATCCAGCATCTCGAAACATGATGGTTAAATCGACCACAATATGTACAAGAATTATTTCTTCCATTAAAGCATGTAAAATTATCATGCCTTGCAGAAACACAATCAAATTGATCATGAGAAGATTTATACCTCTTATGCTGCTTTGCATGTTCATCCTTTTTGCCTCCATGAGGAGATGAACTAGTAGAGGCTCCAGCTTTCAATTGTAGACTAACATCATTGTTCTTGTCTTGAAAACTGCCTAAAATTGCATGTTTGCCATAAGATGCATGTCTACCATCTTCTTGCTGCAACAAAGGCTTAAAACAATGGTAAGGAAGATTGCCATCATGACATTGATGTAATTGAGAACTTGGGAGAAATGTTCTCTTCAAATTTGCATCACATTCTTGAATGCATGTGCTCAAAGCTTCGCCATTAAGCTGCTCATAGCCAAGACCAATATTATTGGGACGCTCCACAACACAAATAGGCTCAACAATGCCTTGTGCATGCTTTCCCAAACCTTTGCCTTCTTGATAGCCCATTTTCAACATCAATTTGGACCCAATACCTCTTGTATTCCTTTCAAAAGAACCAACACACTTTTCAATAGAGGAAACTGAAGACAAATCAGAATGATTTACCTCATGATTTACATCCTGAAGATGAGGTATTTTCTTGGAAAAAGCTTCTTGAGCTTGAAGAAGCTGCAACTCCATATCATGCAGTCTTTGAAGAATGGCTTCTTTCTCTTCCTGCATAGCTAGCAATTGTGCACGAAGTTGAACACTTTCTCTTTGATCCTCAAGGAGAATCTGCACCATGTCCTTCACCTTAAAGAACTCATTCTTCATGTCATCATTGAAGAATCTCGTGAAGGAGGAAACTTCACTTGTAGAAGAATTTGACATTATGTAAATGGTCAAAACAACCAAAAGGAACTTCCAAAGAAAATTCCTCAAAGCTTTCAAACAAATGACAAGCTTTTAACCAAATGTCAGAAAAGACCCCTTCTCATTCAAGCAGCCATTATGCAACTAATAAAACAGTAAATCTCTTACACTGTTTTAAAACCTTTTGCACCATAAGGAATGCTCAACCTGAGCTCTGATACCATCTGATCTGAAAATGGAAGGTACTTGAAAAGGGTGCAAGGTATCCATTTTCAATTATGTAAATGAGTGCAAAAATACTCTAAGTTTAAATCTAAAAATGTGAGAACTTCATATTTCTAATACAGAGATAGACTGTAGGGGCATTTACCGGATATGTCACCTTTCAAAGAAAGGATGAATCCAGAGGCTACCTGGCCCTCTTACAGACTCTGCCTAAAGAAATAATAGAATTAAACACTCAGACTTAATTAAAATGACCTTACTCAAACTTGACACTATGCAGAATTTTTTCTTGGAAGAGGTGTATGTCTTTTCTTCTGTTTATGTGTTTTAAGTTTATTTGTTTTTGCTGAAACTTATCATGTATATCAGCAACATAATTCAACCATAGAATAACAAAACACAACAGCAATATAATATAGGAGTTCACCCCAACTCTTGGGCTACATCTCCTTTGAGCTTCGTCGACATGACTAGACTCTTTGGGATTAAGGTAATCAAATTCTTTTACAAGCTCCAAAATTAACCACAATGAATACAAGAATGATTCAAAGGGCTGAGAATACCATTTTAAATCCCTTTAATGGCTGTCCAATTCCTGCAAACAGCTTTAGGCTTCCATGGGCATACATCCTTCTGTCGGTGCACTAAGCTTCTCTGAGCTTCTAAATGGCACAAACTCCCTCATATTTCTGTTTCTGCTCCTGAAACCACTACTGCTGCATCCAATAATGATCAGACATCAAATACCAACTGATAAATTGCTTACATTAAGCACAACATCCCCAAAAATGGCTCTCCTCCACGGTTTGCCCAGGGCTGCCCACGACTTCATATCAACTTCTCGAGCTGTAGAAGTACTCAAAATGATCTGAAACCACTTCCATTGGTTCCAGAATGACTGAAATAGTCAAGATAGAGTTTTTTTTCATCAAAAACGGCCTCCGGCTGCTCTAGTTTCGCCTACACACTATGTTTGGAAAATGGCCTCTAGAACTTAAATGAAGCTTTTCGGCTTTCTAAAGTTCTTAACAAGCTCTGAAAACCATATAAATAGATTCAAAAGGAATGAAATAGCTAATAATTCCTATTCATTTACCTTAAACAGAGAAACACAGTCCAATACACAGCCTTCTCCTTCCAGGCCCTTATGGCTCCTTCTTCTTCTTCGATGCTTAAACCTCTGAAGATGACCTCTGTTAGATTTCAGACCTGCTCCATTGAGTCTAGAAGGTCAAAGAGACCCAAAATCAAAAACAAATTCACTCCAAAAGGATCTCCCATGTGAAAAATATGTCCAACTGAAGTTTTTGCCCAATGTTAGGCAAAAATCCCACTAATTGTGGGCCAACTGTAGTTAACTGCAGTTAAATGTAGAGGCCTTAATTGGGGGAAACCGACGCTAAAATGGTGGCAACGTTTTTTGTGACATTAAATGTCAGGTTGCATGTGACCGCAACCATCACAACATAAAACGTTTTGTTAACGGTTATAACCATAGCATTTAACACTTTACAGAACCTCCACCGTAAGTCTTGTGGCCTATCCACATAGCATTAATATTAATCGTTTGTTGTGGACTGCCGGTTTGATTGGCTCCGGGTTCCGAGCAATGGTATTATTGCTGAGGGGGTTGACCCTTAGGGGCTGGCCCCCTTCGGACCCGCCCAATTTAAATTTAAAATTCAAATACATGTCCTACCGCTTATAGAGCAAGAACCAAAGGCGCGGGCCAACGGTAAGACGTTGCGTTGTTCAACCGCAGGTCGTGGGTTTGATTCACTGGTTGGTCAAAAATTTTAAACGACCACCATTTCAGCGACTAGGGTGCTACGTGGCACCCTCCGAGCCTGCCACGTGGCAGCTTGTAATTGGTCAAACTTATGAAAAGTCAAACCTGTATCAAATGACAGATTGCCACTTGTCGCAATACAATTGGTCCACAGGGAATATTCCTAGAATATTCCAGAGGAATATTCCTGGAATATTCTTTTTTTAATATTTTCCAATTTCTAAAGTCAAACTGGCCTTTTTTTTACTGAAATTGAAGAACTTCAAAGTTGAATAACTTCTTCATACAATGTCGGTTTTCAGTGCCGTTCACGGCGTTGGGATCGTATCGCCGAGGCCTATCTCGTCACTCAAGTTCCAAATCAATTTGAGCACTTTCATTTTTGAGCTTTTTCCCAAGCTCAGATTTGAGCTCCTGATCGGGCATGTAATATAGCAGTATTCCTGTAGATCTAGAATCCTCATCGGATTCTTGGTATAGTTCCACCGGAGGAGGATTTCTCAGGGAGAAATTTGAACATGTATCATTTTAGAATTTTTTGAGCCTTTGTTTACTGACATGTCTCCAAAGATTCGAGGAAGAAAATTGAGCAAACATCAGAGTTGGGAGTTTTTTTGGGTTACATCGAAACTCCACAAAATTACCAGGTGTACTTACCTTCCCTCAAAATGAAATTTGCGTGAAGGATGTAAAGTTTGATGAGGAGAAACAAATGAGATTTTATCTGAAGAGGGAGCTACAAATCCCACCAGAAGAGGAGTTTTTAGCTCCAAAGGTGGAGCCTCAGGAGGATCCCCGGGATGTTGTGGAGCAGCCACAAATGGAGGAGTAGAGAGGAGGAATAATCGATGCACTCAAGTAGAACCATTCAGAGAAGGTAGAAAAAGAACCAGGGAAGCTGGTAGATTGGTGCAGGATGTGAGGGAGAATATGGGAGATCCTTCAAATTTACACAAGATAATGAGGTCACCTGAGAGGTACACTGGATACATGGCTTTAATGACTGAGCTTGTATAGGTTGAGCCATCCTCTTTTGAGGAATCAGTTGAGAAAATAGTTTGGTTTGATTCAATGGTGGAATAATATGAATCCATCATGAATAAAAATGTTTGGGAAGTAGTCCCAAGACCAACAGATAATTTTGTTATGGGTTCAAGATGGATCTTCAAAGTTAATCATGTAGAAAACGGAAACATAGAGAAGTATAAGGTCATATTTTTTTCCAAAGGATTCTCTCAAGTTGAGGGAATTGACTATGAGTAAACCTTTGCTCTTGTAGCAAGGTATTCATCCATTATATTAATTATTGCATTGGTTGCACAGATGGGATAAGATCCACCAAATGGGTGTAAAAATAGAATTTCTCAATGGTATTATTGAGGAGGAAGTGTGCATAGAGAAACTAGAAGGTTTTGAGACATTTGATTGGGAGTCTCATGTGTGCAGACTCAGGCGAGCATTGTACAGTCTCAAATAGGCACCCCGAGCTTGATACACTCATATCATTGTTTTATATGTTGATGATTTAATATTGACTGGTGATGAGAAGCTAACCATATCTTGTAAGGAGAACCTTGCAAGAGCATTTGAGATGAATAACATGGGCCTCATGAAGTAATTCCTTGGACTGGAAGTATGGAAATGTGATGGGGAATTTTTTGTGTCTCAAGGAAAGTATGCCAACGAGATACTGCAAATATTTCACACAGAGAGTTGTAATCCCATGGAAACAACTCTAATGACAAACTAGAGGAAGGAGAATTCCACTTCAAGTGAAGATATTGATGCTACCATTTATCGATAACTAGTGGGTTCACTGATGTGTCTTGTGAACACACGACCAGATATGTGCTGTGCAGTCAACCAACTGGGCCAAGCTATGGTTAGGCCAAAAAAATTGTATTGAAAGGCAGCAAAGAATATTTTAAGGTGCCTCAAAGGCACCACCTAGTATGGATTATAGTACATACAAACAGAAGGAGTGAATATGTGTGGCTTCAGAGATTCAAATTCAATAGGGATTCCATCTAAATGAAAGAGTACATCAGGTGGAATTTTTAGTGTTGGGTCTACAACAATTTCTTGGTACAGAAGGAAGCAGAGGTTGTGATGCTCAACTACGCATAAGTTGAATACATGGTTGCAAGTAAAGAAACATGTGAGGTGATATGGATGAGAAATATACTTGTGGGACTGTTTGGCAAGATATGGATCCAACTGTGGTCTATTGTGATAATCAAAGTTGCATTAAAATCTCTGAGAATCTAGTATTTCATGATTGATCCAAGCATATAGATATTCAGTATCATCATTTAAAATAATTTTTTTAGAGGAGGATAATGTTGCTACACTACATTCTGATAGAGGAACAATATGTTGACATATTGAAAAAGGATTTTTCAAGAGGGAAGTTTGAATTCCATAGGTGCAGGATAGGTGTCGGGATTCCAACTTGTCATGATTTTCTTGATGAAACCATTTGTTTTCGCCTCATTCCAGTCACACATTTTTTTCATTCTTAACCGTATTTATTCATAAACACACCCAAATTGATTTTTCATATTTACATAGTTTATTATTATTATTTCCTTTATTTTTAATGAATTAAGAAGAATTTTGCATGGTTTTCCTAATAACGGTTTGGTGAGTTCAAGATTTTGCAGCTCAAGTCAATTTTCGTAGTTATCTCCATGGTTAATGTAGTAGCACCACGCTAGAAGGAAATCTGGCACACAGAATTGGTTCTTAGAAGTTCCAATATGGATTTTTGTTAGTCAAAGTCTAGCTAGCTCACACATGTGAACATCCAGCAAGAAATCAAAAGAAAAATGCAATAGTTTTACCTAGTCAACTTCAAATGCATTTTATGAGAAACTTAAATTGAATTTTGGAAAATGAAATCATGGGTTTTTTTTAGCACAGTCCTAATTAGGTTACATGTGAGAATTTTCCTTAAATTTGTTACCATTTGAGACATTTTATGGTCCTTTGGAGACTTGTTTTGCATAGTGCATGACCAAACAGTTTGGTAATTTCACAGTCAAAGTCTAGTCACCAAAAATATTGGAACGAGATTTTATTTAGAAAATTTGTGACAAGGAGATAAGTGTGATCATATCTAGACTCATATTTGATCCCAAAATCCTTCAAAATATATTTGGTTTTATTTTCAAACTGATTTACTAGATCTCATGGCGAGAATTCATGCAATGAAATTCTGAGTTTTTTGTTGCCTCAAAACTCTATAAATTGTAGTCCCTTTGATGAAAGGGGGCATCATAGGTCAATGATGAATCTTAAATTGTAATTTTTCTACTATTTGAAGAAGAAAAAACTCTATTTTTTTTTCAACAAATTTAATCTCTGATATGGCACAACTCTGAATGAAATTGGTGATTTAAATCAAGTGATCTAAGTTTATAATTCCTCACACTCACCAGGAGGGCCCCTCGTGGATTTGTGAGATAGTATAGTTTTAATTATAATTTCATTATTTAAGTATTTTCTTCGTTTTAATTTTCAATCTCTTTAGATGTTTGAATTCTCTGTTTTCAATACAGTTTTCTTACTTGCTTTCTGTTTGTTAGAGGTTGAGTGCTCATATAAACTTAAAAATCCAAAAACACTTCCCTTGAAGTATTTTCCAAGAATTGCTTTCATTTTCATGCTTTTTCTTGTCATCATTTTTATATCTATGGTTGTTTTTCAATAGAATATGCACATTAATATTTGGAGGGACTTGCACCTGAAATTTTTCATCGTTTTCTAGAATAGTTTCCAATTCCAAGTTTTTTATAATAGTTGTGCTTTCAATTTGATAGTTATATTTCCTTTTAGTATTTTAGATTATATTTATTTTAGGTCTCATAGATTAAAATTAGAGTATATTTTTTTATAGTAAATAGAATAAATTTCATTTTTCAAGTCAACTAGTTAGATTTCTTATCATTTTTTATTAGAATAGATTTCAATTTTTGATCAGTAGAATAGATTTCAATTTCTTCTCCAATTAGAATGTATCTTGAAGTTTTCATAGTATGGTTTTCTTTTAAATGTTAATTTAAATTTCGATGTTTTGAGTTTGAATTCATTAGCCTTTTAAGACAGAGCATGTGCATATGCTTATCAAAACGTAGTCATAAGTAGGTTTAAATCCTCATGTGAAATTAGATTAGTTTCTATGAATTGAAAGTAGATATCCTAGCACATATAGTGCATGTATACTTTGCAAGTTCACAAACCCCGAGTTTTAAAATTAATGACAAGTAATTGAACAGTCAATTGAATTACCCAACATTTTTCCATTGTTGCTAGCAAAGTATACACAGGTGTTAGCTTTCAATTGCATCTCATTCTTAGTTGAATCCATTCAGTTTCATAATATTAATTTCATTTTAGTACATCCTAGAGGTAGATTCATTAAAAAAATATTCAAAAATACTTTAATCACTTACCACCCCTACTATATCACATGGTGCAGTAAGATCCACATCATGAACTGATATTTTTGCAGGTAGGAGAAGAGGTGAAAAAAAAGAGGTTGAAGAAATGGATGGAAAAGATGATCGTGAGGAACATCATTTTGGATTTCCCATTCAAGAAACTAATATCAACAATCATGTGAATAACATCCTTCCATTTGTACATCCTAACTTCAAATGTATGAGATCAAAAGACCTAGAAATCTTTCTTTTTGAATTTCAAATACATTGTATATCTTATTTCTACTCATTACACACTCAAAAATTTAATTTGTTTCCGGAAATATTGAATGATAAAGCTCTTAGATGTTCATGAATTTAGGAATAAAATATATAAGGACATGGGATGATATGAAAAGAGTATTTTTGGAAAAATATAAAAATTATTGCATACACCCTGACCTTAGAAATGAATTCTTTAAGATGAACCAAAAAGAGGATGAAAGCCTAGATGATTTAGTGGAGATATTTACTTATAATGTCAAAATATATAAATTGAATGATTTAGGATTAGAAACATTAAAAACGCTCCTAATAAAATCTTTAAGGGATGAATGGATTGATCTTTATAACTTGGTGGGAAAAGGAGATGTCTCTCAATTGTCATTTCAAGAAATTTGTGAATTGTGCAAGAACATATCAAGAGGAAAATCAAAATGTGGAAGATCCCCTCAAGATCCAGTTATGGAAAGTGTAAGTAAGTTGGCATCAAAATTGCTAAGTCAAACTTAACTTAACAATTTGCTAGACATTCTTGGTAATTTAAATGAACAAATTTATATGCTAGGAATGCAAAACAAGCAAAAGGTTGAGAATGTTGCTTCATTTATATCTTTCCCTAAATGTAGAAAGAAACATGATTTTCATGAATGTCCACTTGATAACATTAAAATTTGTGAAAATTGTGCAGGATCACATAATACTAAATTTTACCAAGGAGCAAATCAAACACTTGAACAATCATGTTTTGTAGCTCCAAGAAGACCATCATAGCCTCATCAACCTGGTATGATGCAAGATCTTAATTCTGAATTTCAGGTTCATGCACAATAATTTCAAATTAATTGGAAAACACCCTTGCCTTGGCAACCTTGGACATCTCAATCCAAACCTAAAAACCAACCTTGGAAAATTTGGTCATCTCAATCCCAACCTAAAACCAATCTTGGAAAGAAGGTTGGAAAGATCACTGTAGAGAAAATACACCATATCCTCGATTTTTTCCTCACTATACTCAATACGAATATAAATGTTATTTGTATCATTCACCTCCACCACAACATTAGTTTCACCCTCAATTAACCTCAATTCAACCTTTTCCATTACCACCCATACAAGCACCCCAAAGATCCATTCCACCTCCACAACTGTTTCATATCCCCAATAATAAAACACCTCAATCCACTTACAATGTTGAGGTATTGAAAAATTATTCTCCAGTTTTCATTGAAGAACAACGTCCAAAAGAAGAATATTCATATGAGGTTCAAGAATAATGGATTCATTTTGATGAAGAGCAGTGATTGGAACCTAAGATTGAAATTATTTTTTCATGCCTATCAGCAGATTCTATGAATGGGGATGGAATCTCTGAAGACTTGCATGGCATGATAACAGGAAGACAAAGAAGACAAGATTACATTGAATCTTGGTTCAAGATAGTCATCGGATCCTAGTACTCAATTCATCAGTATTTTTTGACGTCTTCTCAATCAAGGTAGTTGGTCTCTCATATACGAGTACATATCAAAGTGTATCTTTCAAACATGTATATGAGTTTATCTATCATCTTGTTATACACATGGTTCCACTGGATGTATTCCTATACTTGAACGATATTTTACTTTTCAAATAGAATATGATATTAAAAAATAAATAAAGAGAAAAATAAGTCATATTGTGAAATTAGTTTACTGGCACAATTGGACACGAGTTTTTCTTGAAAACCAGAAAATTGGTGAGCAAAGTTCACAATAAGTTATACAATGTCATGATGGTTTCAATGTTTTATTGTGGTTCTTCAAATATATTTTTTTCTGCTCGAGTTTGCTAATGTGGGATTCCTCAAGGCCCACCTTCCAACAGATCTTGTCCCATCAACTTCAACACCTTATCTAGGACCAACATAATATTTGGAGTGAATTGGAACTTGCATACATCAATGGAAAATCTCTTCGCTGACAACAATGGGAATATAACAATGTATCTTGATTTTCATATCTTGCAGGTAACTCGAATTCAACACATTCATTCATCCCTTTCATGATGCACTCAGGTACCTTGGCACCCATTTACATTATCAATGAGTTGTCTCACATTGGTTAACAATTTTCATCAATGATCGGTAATCCAATGATTTCTTTACATGCTTGACTTTGGCACATTCATTCGCATGGTAAGAATTGTGCCATGAATTTTGGTTTTGATGAAGACTATATGGTTTTATGGAATCAACAACAACTTTTAGAAATATATTTTATTATTTTATTGTAGCTGCATGTTCATCTTTTTTTCCATTCAACAACAGCATGATGAAGCACTACAATAACTCTTCTCAATTTCATTTCATTTTTCAAGAAAATTACATTAATTTCAAGTCATCATGCATTATGTTTCATGTTTCTACTTCAGCATAGATCACACAATCCAAATCAGCAGATTATAATGACAAAAAACAACTTTCGAAAGAGATTGACATTTTATGCAACAATTACAGAAAGTTGCATTTTCTGTAGCTATTATTGTAGCAACCTATTTTTTTGTTGTAGCAGGTTGCTCTAGGGCAGTTTTGGCACAAATATTGCAAGAGATTGGAGCATATATATATATATATATATATATATATATATATATATATATATATAATTTTAAAAAAAATTAATTAATTAAAAAAAATATTGAGACACTAGGTTTTCTCAAAGTATGATAAATTAAGTAATACGTGGGAAAAATTCAAATAAAGAGCAATTTTCCACGACATTTCAGTGGGGTTTTTAAGTTGGATTTTCATTTTTCACCACTTTGCACACATCAAGAAAATTTATAATTTTTGCACAACATCAACTTTTCTTCATCAAAATGATATTTTGAAGGCATGTGGAGGTAAAAAGATAAAAATACACAGTTTCCCTTGTGAATCACTCAATTTGGCCTAAAAATGAGTTTGTGGCATACGTTTTTTTTGCCACATTGGATAGCGCGAAGGGTGAAACAGGGCAGAAATTGATTTTATCATAACTCGAAAACCATATATCTTTTCATCCTGAAATTTTAGGGTAAATTCATCATGGTAGGGTAAATAAATCCACAAAATTTAAAGAAATTAAAATGTGTATTTTTCAAGAAATTGGTAGTCGTAATATACAGTCATTTCTCATTTTTATCGATATTTGTGCACCCATTGGCTGAGAATTTTTATGGGAAGATGAATAATATTAATGGTAACAACATCAAAAAAATTCAGGTGAATCATATTTACCGTTTTTGAGAAATTGTAAAAAAAAGTATGCTACATGAAAAAGATGCATTCTATAAAGAAAGGTCAAAGTAATGGTCAACGCATCATGGATTAGAGTACCTGAGTCAAATAAACACCTAATCAGCCATCATATCATCTTATATTCTCCAATTCCAAAAGGTAAAATTAAGGTAAAACTAGCTTCAATATTGTTTTAATTTGTTAAATTTTTTGGAAATTGTAATAAGAAAACTATTGTAAAATGTTGAAAATGGCACAAAGAAAGGATTCTAATTTAATTTTCCCTTGATTAAAATAGAATAAAGTTGTAATTCCACATCACATGAAATCTTGTACAAGTTAAATAAGTTAGGCTGACTTAGTTGGTTCAGTTAAGTCGAGTTGAGGGTTAAACTAGAGGCATGTAGAGTGTCTCCCACATTATAGGAGCCCTTGTTGAGTTTATTTTGAGTTGTAAATTATTAACTCAAATTATCTAAGCTAAATTTAGTTAAAATAATTCTAAATGATGTATTAACTAGTAGGAGGTTAAATAGTGGGGTGACGCTTCATTTGGTCAACTAGTTAACTGATAATTCACTCATAAATAACTCATGCATGTTAGTTCTGAGAAAGACCCAGTTGAGATTGGAGTTCAAGGGCAATGTACTATCAGTTGTATAATTATCTGAATTGTATAGGTGGTGCATGAAATCAAATGGATTTCATGGTATGGATTGGGAATTTACCTAATTAATAGGGCATAATTACCCAAGGAAATAGCGCAAGGAAATAGGGATCCTAGATGGCAGAAAATTGGTTAAGTATTGAACCAAGATTGTCTATGAATCATTGAGACAAATAGAGATAGTGCAAAGGTTTCTAAACTTGGAAAAAAGTATTGTAATCTTCTCATATTTTTTTACTTATGCATTATACAGATAGCGGGGTTTTTAGTTGAGGCTTTCCCCAGTAAATACATGTGTGTTGTGCGATTGAAATTATTTCTCTTTCATGTTTTGTGATTTCAAGATCTAAATTGGTTTCTGCAATTCGTAGAGTGGATTCAAGTATAATGTTTTCACATATTACAATTATCAGTTTAATTTACGTGGATTTTCTACATGGTATCAGAGTAGGAATCACTCTAGAAGAGAAGAATATGAATTTTTTCTATGCATCTAAATCAAATTTGCAGATCTACTCTTCAGGGCTAGCAGCAAGATTAGGATGTCTTTCTCTGGATTGAGACTCGAATATGCCCTTCAAGGTATTCCGAATTACATAGCTTGGAGAGACAATATGGAAGAAGTGTTGGAAGACAATGGGATGAAGGAATTCATAGATAGTGATATTCTTAGGCTTGCAACAGCAAATGCTCAAGATCTGGTAGCATGGAAGAAGAATATAGCAAAGGCAAGAAGGATTCTATTGGAAGGTGTTTGAAATAATATTGTCTCGAACCTCCATGGAAAGTCAACTTCATATGAAATATGAAAGGCCTTAGAAGATTTGTTCCAAAATAGCATTGGCCATAAGAATTTGGTACTAAAAGACAAGCTCAGAAAAATCAAGATGGAGAAGGGCGACACAATACCAAAATACTTGACCAAGTTCACTCAGTGTCAGGATGAGCTTGGAAGTGTTTTTGTTACAGTTTTCGAGGATGATTTGGTGATCCTAAAAATTCTAGGCCTTCCCAAGACCTGGCACAGCTACCAGGATTTGGTGAATGGGAGGGAGAAGCTACCAGAGTGGGAGCGATTGTGGTCTGACTTGGTACAATAAGATATTCGGCGGATCACCAGAGATGGATCCTCATCAAAGCATGATGATGATGATAATTGTGCCTTGGATGGAAAGGAAAATAAATGGAAATGGAATTCATCCCATTCCAAATTAGATTCCGGTAAGGTAGGTAATAAGAAGGAATTTTCGAAGATTAAATGTATTCATTGTCACGAGTTGGGACACTATGCCATGAAGTGTTTGTTATGCTCCTATACCAATAGGTGTCATATATCATGATTGACTTGATGGGCTATGTAATATGTTCATACCTTTCTTTGTTGCAAAGGTTTTCCATATTGTCAAAAAAATAAAAAATGTAAAGAGGGTATACCCTAAAAGAAAAATCAAAGGGTGAAAAAAAATAAAAATGGCCAAAAAAGTAAAAGAAAATGAACCCCACCAAAAGAAAGGCCAAGGAAAGTGTGCAAGTCTAAATGCCACTACCTTTTGCTCTTATGTAAATAAACAAATTGTGTGAAACTTGTATCTTATGCCACAATTGGTGAACATTCAAATAGCTTAAGCTTGGCTAGTTCATCTTTCAATTTTATGCTTTAGAGATAGGGAATAAAATATGACCAAACGGTTTAATCTT
Source organism: Pinus albicaulis (assembly GCA_034641835.2). Taxonomy (NCBI): domain Eukaryota; kingdom Viridiplantae; phylum Streptophyta; class Pinopsida; order Pinales; family Pinaceae; genus Pinus; species Pinus albicaulis. The sequence continues at coordinate 47,381,083 of CM076572.1, forward strand.
GGCAGATACGTAGATAGGTAGAGTAAATAAAAGGAGCTTAGCAGCTTAATCTGAGCCCTTGGATGTAATAAGATTAGACTTAGATATATTTCTACATGTAAAATAAAATAAAGTGTGATAAGGGTTTGCCAGTCTAAGTGCACCCTAATAAAGAAGAAAAAATGCTAGGTTAAAGTAGGTAGGGTAGGTAGATGATGTTGCATAATTACATGTGATGGATAATGACTCTAAATGTGTTAATGTTTACTTTCATCACAAGTGCAAGGCAGACATTAAACTGGAAGAATTTCAAGCAAAACAAGGTCAAATGATTAGCTTCCCTTCTCATTTTTCCCTAAAATTTCACTAATTCCCCTAAGTACTAAGGCATTTGAAAATTAGAGGGGCTCAAGGCATTTCCTTGACTTTTGGAGGGACCGGACCCTCAGCCCAATAATTTAAAAAGCCTAAGTACTTAAAACCATCCTCATTTACTTCCATAAGTCTTTTTCCTAAGTAAAATCCTATTTTACTTAGAAAAATTACACAATATCCCATAAAAACCCTTTTTTCATTCAAGCATAAGTTAAATACATAATCCTAATGTTTTATACTTAGCGCTTTTCATTCACTTTCACATATTAACTTTTAACTTTATTATTTAATTCCCTATATAAATCAACCCATTCCCATATTATTATAATTATGCAAAACCCCAGATTTTATATATCCCGCCCTTGGTTGAAATATAACCATAATATAACATTAAATTCAAAAAAGGATTAATTAACCCCCACGGTTAATTAATAACTTACTCCACCAATCATACTCCTCCCGATATGATTAAATAGTATTTAATTATGTTGGGCCCGCCCTTTTTAAACACCCGTCATCTCGCCTCCCCGACAATCGTTTGATCAACCACTCCACAATCAACGGCTGTCATCCATATCGCATCCCCCTCCACGACTAAACGTTAGCGTGCGATCGTGGAACGGTTTTGTAAACAGTACCCCACCACGCGTCACAAGATGTATGGAATCACTGGCTCCCAGCTGAATACCACCCATCCCCAAAAGCGGTGCGATACATACCATTTACCGCTCTCCACATACGACAAACTGTCATTTCCCGCGTACGTCATCCATCCGAAATAACAAAACCCCTGCCAACCTTGATTTTGTGAATAAAACAAACAAATGCATGTTATTTTCATCATTTTATCCTGCGACCAGTGCTCCCATACAAAAAACGTCAAAATCAGTTGTTGAAGATTTCCAACCGCCACTTTACCAAACGATTTTCAGCTGAACCAGTTAGCTATTGCCTGCACTTGTTTCCTCACTATTCACTTTCCGAAACAGAACCAGAATACCAGAAGCACAATGGTGTGAAGACATGTTGGACCTTTTGTAAAAAATATCCTTGGATGAATTTTGGTTATTTACTACAGTAAGTAATGGTAAAAAGGATAAACAGAAAATAAACAGAGAGCATAACATTTAAAGAGTATCAGTGGTTAAAGTGTATCAGGTAAAAGTCAGAGTGAAAGTTAAAATGAAGTTACAGAGCAGTCAAAGGTAAACAGTAAAAGTAAATACAGAGGTAGTAAATTGGTAAAAATAAATTAAAATACTTTCACCAACATTGAATTTTTTCTAAAGTGAAAGTAAAACAGTTAAAAGAACAAAAAAGTGAAAAGATGAAAAACACAACAAGAAGGAACATTTTTGCAGAAATTTCATCTTTTATTCATTGTCTTACAGAGACTATTGTGAACAGATGGAGAGGAATTTTAGGAAAATGAAAGAGTTTTATCTCACCAACATATTAATCCACAATAACCTCTTTCACTTTTTACATATCTATTACAGATTCAGAAATAGAAAGATATCATTGGACCCCAAATTTGCAGAATTGTTGGAGCAGAATGCACAAAGAAAGGAAGCAATTAGTGACTTGGATTCCTCATCATCAGCTAAGAGTTGGATTAAATTCGAATTATCCTCTTTGTCATCACCTATCCATAAAAAATAATGCCAAATAGATGCATTATTTTGAGTATCCTTTACTTAAGTTCTATTTATGTAAAATAGTTGGAGAGATTTGTGAACTAATCTTGATATTTTTTCAAGATATTTTAGTTTAGAATTTGTATAAATACTTCAATCTTGGAAGTATTTTGGGGGTGGATTCTTAGACATTTTTGTAATATTGATTATTTTGGAATAAAGTGTTGTTGGACAAATTTCGCATGGCTAGCTGGATAAAAAATTGATGCAAAGGACTTTTCACAGGATTCTTGAGTCAAACAAAGGATCAATAAGTATTCTATCTCATTTGTTCTAAAGTTTTATACTTGTTTATTATATCATCTATGTTTCATATCTGAATGATAAACGAAAAGGAATAATTCAGAAAGTGCTTAAGTGCAATCTGTTTTCAATCGTTATTATTCTTGATATTTTCTTCTAAACTAGTTTAAACAGTGAATTCTTGATTGCTCCTGTTTTCTAGTTTAATCATTTTGATCATTTGGTAAAGAATACTTAATTTCTCTTGATTAATAATCATTCAAGTTCCCTCTTTCAAATATGTTGAAGGATTCTTAATTTCCCTTCATCCATTTTGAGCCCATTTCATTCATTTTAGATATTAAATTGTTCCCTATTTGATTACCTTGCCCTGTGAAACCATCTCTTGTTAAGAACTTAATCCAGTTAATCCATCTTTCTTTGACTCCATTAGCCCAATGGCCTAAACTATTCAGTCTTACCCTTCTGCTATAGAATTTCATCACCCAACACAATCAAAATCCTTGTACTTTCATAACTAGCCTAATATCTTTTAAAACAAAGCTAAAACTTAAAGAGAGAGCCCTCTCTAGGTACAGATTGGCTAGATTATGTACCTAAAAGTGGGTTTGTGGTTACCTCGGACTATTTCTATTGAACCTGGAGAAATTATTAAGTGATAACAGTGTCCGCATAAGAAGGTCGGAAAGAATCCCTTAGGAGGAGCAGAAGGTGAAGCTATTGCTTCACAATTCAAGTTGGATTTCACTCTCATTGCATGCATGGTGTCATCGGTGATGGGTTCTATGTGGTACCTGGATAGTGGAGACTCATTCCAAATGATCAGAAATAAATAGTTCTTCAGTGACTTAGAGGAGAAGGATCTCAAGATGCACATTGAGATGGGAGATGATGGGAGGTATAGCGCGACTGGCATCGGTATTGTTACCTTTAAGAGGGAGTATGGTTCTCCTCTCACATTAAAATATGGCATGTAAGTTCCTAGTTTGAATAATAACTTAGTGTCAGTTGCTATGTTGGAATACCATGGCTATGATGCGATATTTAGAAAAGGAATTGTGTTCCTTCGTCACATATCCACGCGAAAAGTGAAGAATATTGGGGTTCGGGTAAAGAACCTCTACAAATTGGATGTATAATATTTTTTTTTCTTGAGCACAAAAGTGAAGAAGGTGGATACTACCGAGACATCAGTGTGTTAAGGCATAGAATATTGGGTTATCTACACCACCGAGCTTTGAAGATCATGCAGCAAATTTCTACATGACCTCCCAAGGGTGCACTTGATCAGCATGATACATGCAAAGGGTGTACATTGGGGAAGTATACCAAAGGTACCTTTCATGATAAGGATAGTCAAGCGAAAGCGATCCTTGAAAGAGTTCACTCAGATGTGTGTGAATCGTTCTCGACAGCCTCCACAGCCAAGCACAGGAATTATGTGATTTTTGTAGATTATTTTTCACACAACTTGTTAGGTCTCTGTAATTTTTCAGATTGGAAAGACCAAATAAACAAGGGTAACATCAAACCAGCTTTGGAGTCCTAGGACCTAGCCTTCCTGGACTCAGAGAGGGCTCTCTCTATATTTGATAAAATATATGACTTGATTGATTTAGGATGTTGATTTTAGGCTAGTTATAATGATAGGGTTTGTTTGTTTTGTTTTGTTTGGTTGGGTTGATTGTTAAGTAGAAAAAATAGAGTAAGAGAAATTATAACCATTGGGCTATGGGGTCTATGAAAGGCTTGAAAAGTACAACAATAAATCAAGGGTGTTTCATACGGCAAGTTCACAAAGCCAAATGGATCTTAATAGCTTCTGTGGGAGTGAAATGAACATTAAATTTGTGAATTTAGTAGGTTTAAAGGGAAATTAAGAATTCTTTAACATATACTATAACAAGAAGAGTCTTTAAGAGCACTATGCTTAAGAAATAATCAAGGGACAGTGTGCACCATAAACTTCTTTGACCTAGCTTTATCAAGTAGTCTTTGAGATAACAATCCAGCAAACCCTACAGAGCAGGGAACTCCTAAATTCTCTAGCTATTTACCTTCAGAGAAAGAAAACATTCAAGATAAAAAAAAAGTGATGATTAAAGAGAAAGGAACTCCTAAATATCTTCTATCAGACTTTTAAAGACCTTCAAAGTAACTATTCAAGATGGACTAAAGGACAGGGCAAACCATAAACTTCTTTAGCCAAACCCTAATTAGTAAACTTCAAAGAAAAGGCCTTAAAAACAATGTTTCAAGCTACACCAAAGGACAGGGCATACCATAAACTTCTTTGGCTTGACTCCATTAAATCATTTTCAAGACAACAAGCTAAGTGGAACCAGAGAGCAATCAAGAATTCTCCAATCAGACCTAACAGAGGAAAACATTGAGCAACAGAGAGTAGACGGGCTTAAGGTGCCTCTAACAGCATAACTTAACCTAAATTTTATGTTCTATTGCAAGAGAAAAGATGAAACAATATGAAAACAAAAGGAAACAATTACTAAATTAGAACATCATCACCATTAACTAGGTTCATGAATCCTATGAATGTGCTTGCTTCATTGACATTCAATCCAAAACATTCACAAAGCTCCAAAGCCAATTTCTTCACAACTCCAAGTCTATGTAATAGTCATATCAATAATAAACCAACAAAATTATGAAGCATTACATGCAGTATTTAACTGCCAAGTGAGGAGGTACACCCTAGGTAGGGTTTCAAAATGTCATTTATTACATATTTAAAGCACTTTTACCTTTGAGACCATGCAAGGCCCAAGGCAAAATATCCAAAACTCATTAAATGCAAAAATAACTTCTAACATAACTTCTAAGCTAAATTTGGAGATATTTGTCCTTAAGGCCTTAAAAATATATTTTCCAATAAATTCTGATGTCTTTTGTTGAATTTCTGGTAAGGGCGCAGCACCAAGGTACAAGGGCGCAGCGACAAGCCAAATACACAGCGCCAAGACTAGAAAAATCACTTGTTTTGCAGCTGAGTTTTGGAGGCCTTCCCGGTGTCCAAATGAGCTCCATGATAACTCATTGGAAATCATGTCCTGAATATTTTCCAAATATGCCTTTAGTTTCTAGAATGAAGTCAATTTTCTTGGTCAAAAACCACTTTTCCCAAGACTGCTAAGGGCGCAGCACCAGTGCTTAAAAGAGGGCAGAAAGGTGTTTTTTAGGTGGTTTTTGGCCCTTTTGAAGAACCATTTTTGCTCCAAATTACCTGAAATTTTATAAGTATGATGTCCTTGGCATGAGGAACATGAAAATTCTGATTTTTTCCCATTTGAGTGCCCCAAAAAATAGCATAGCGCTAGTGGCGCTGCGCGTTTGGCCCTATTTTCTACAAGCCAAACAATCAAAAATCAAAATTTGCACCAAAGTGCCAAAATTTGGAACTTACTTTGTTGATCATGTTTGGGAGGCTTGGAGGGATACATCAACAATGATATCAGGCTTTTATTTATCTTTTGCCTCACTTAGTGCCTAAATCTTTGCAAGGGCTCGTTTGAGCTTGGCCCTTGCAATTTTATTCCTCATGGCATAATGTCTTGACATCTTCTTCTCCATGTCAATGTCTCTTTTTTCCTTCTCAAGTTGACCCTCTAGGTGCAGGCTTTCCCTCTCTAGCCAAGATTCCCTATCTCCATCAATTTTTATGGCAAGCAGCTCACTTGGGGTGAGCTGCTCTACCAACTCTGCTTCTTTCTATCTTTCTTGAGACAAAGCCTTCTTCAACCCAATTGTCCTTGGCCTCTTCCTAGGAAGTTGTTATTCCTCACCCTCACTGTCATCAAAAGTGCCCAAGGTATTATCTAGCAATGCCTTGGCCTTTCTGGCCTTTTTCTGAGCTCTAATTGCTCTGACCTCATTGATGGCCTTCTTTGCTTCTAACTGTTGGTTTTCTAACTCAAAATAGTTGATTACATTATTGGCCCTACCAATATTAGCTTGAAGCTCACTAATCTTGGAATCCTTGCTTTTGAGCAGCATATTTGTGATCCTCTCCTCATCATCATCCTCTAGGTCAATCAGTTGAAACTCTTGCTCAGTTTCATGTTTATCATCCTCTTCAACAATGACCTGCTCTGCAACCTTTTCCTTACCCTTGTCAAGTTGTTTTTTTGATGTAGAAGGCATGACCCCTTTCATCTCAAGTGCATCAAACACATTCTTGTATCCTCTCTGGTATGTCAAAGGAAATGCCTCAATGTTACTCATTTTAGTGCCATCTGTCTCAATGTTCTCATCACTGCTTGACGCATCATGATATGAGGGTGAAGGATTATGGAAAGGTGATGTGGAAGGGTCATCATGAGGTGAAGGAATGTGAGTGGATGGTGATGCATGAGTAGTGGGATGTGATGGAGAAGTAGGAATGGGAGGATGAGATGAGGAAGGGATATCTTGTTGATGATGGCCATGTGGAGTAGTGAAAACTTCATGGGAAATGAAGGTATCCCATGGAATATTCTTCTGCTGGAGTTGGTGCATAACCACCATATTGATAAGTGAGTGATGAAACAAGCTCTGCATTTTTTGGTTGTAGTCTCTCTTTTGCACTATGTAGGCCATTTTTCCAATGCTTCGGTAAAGATATTATGGTATATGCAGCATCCTAACTCTAGTGAAATGCATAAGAAGCCAGATGTGGTATGAGTAGAGGCTGGAAAACATTCCCTCACATGTGAAATACTTCATGATTATCCTCATCATGGGTGCATATCTATCAAGCAGATGATAAAATGGGAAGATGGACTTTTGATGGTCTTTATACCTAGGTTTAAGATATGGTTCTAAGTAACTCATGTCTAGGTTAGCTTGCTTGAACCACTTTTATCCCACACTTGGTATTCCTGTAGCATCTGCAATGGCACTTGTAAACATCTCAAAGGTGACCCCATTAATATTCACTTGCTTTTCATGAAAATTGATATTCAAAAGTCTTGTTCTCTCAGGGTGTTTTTGTGCTTGTTGCACCTTCTCACAAAAATCAAAGCAGCCTACATGTTTGAAACAGGAAATAGTAAGAGGAGATGCCATGAGTTCCCTTGTATTGAGGGGTTCAAATTTGTTTATGTTTCATCCTTTATGATCATGCATCCCTGGCATTTTTTCCTCCATACCACTGTCTTCACCCTCAGACATTGTAAACTCTGTTTTAGAAACCCTAGGGCTGATGTGAAATGAATGAGGAGAAGGAATGAAATAACAGTTTTGAAAATGAATGGAATGAGTGAGAATGAAGGGAATGGATGTTTGTGACAAGCAAGATGAATGGCAGCCCTTAAACAATGTAATTTCCCTTGTTATGACTGATACTCTGTCTAGGAGGATGAAATAAGCATATAAACAGTGATTTCAAGCCTGAAAATTAGGGTTTGATTAGGGTTTCAATCCATTCATTAAATGATGACCAAAATATTTTGAAGATGAGATCATATCATGTACCTACCTCTTACGAATGCCTTAGAATACCTTGTAGGAAATTTGAAAGCGTTTTGAAGTGGTTTGAATGGTTGGAGGGCTTGGAAACCCTTCCTGTCCAAGCACGCACCGCCAATGCTGAGGGCGCAACGCCAAACCTAAGCACGTAGTGCCATTTCTAAGCATGCAACACCTTTGAAAATGAGTAGAGGGTGTGTCAGGAAAGAGCGCAGTTCCACTCCCAGCACGCATCGCCACCTCCCAGGCGCGCAGCGCCTTCGAAAATTGTATGGGGGAAAAAATTCAAGCGCACAGTGCCAAGACAATTTTCCCAAATTTTGCTTGAAAACTCACAAACTCTCCTCTCCTTGAAACTTCTAATGCTTTGCAAGGCAAAAATGATTCATTTGAAGTGTGAAATGAGCTTTTAAAGGTAAGAGGAATTTGATTTAATTATGAAAACCCACTTTCTAATGTTTGAAACCCCTTTTCCCTTTTTCACTGATATTCTTTTACACTTTTTCCTTGCAGGTTGATGAAGCCATGAAATTTTCTTTTCTTTTGATCCTTGAGACTTGACATGTTTATTTTGACACCTTTGGGATTTAGTCACATAGTAACATCTTCAAAATCTTCTGTAGTCTTCACCATCAAACTTAACTCATTTTATTTACCTTCTTTGGCCACTTTCTTCAAAATCCTAAGTGTTTATAGTTCTTCACAGCAATCATCAGTGTTGTCTTCTAAGTTCTCTATAGCCCTTTCAAGTTCATTCATTTCTTTCCAGTTCACCTCACCTTTTTCCATATTTCTTCAATATTTTCTGGTACACTTTCTTCATGTGTGGCCTTCTTTGATTCCTCCATGTCATTTTCTGCAAGTGATCATTGTTTTTGCACTCAATTGGACCATCAAATTCATAACCCTAGTCCTCTACAAGACTAATTTGTTACCCTTTCCTTTGTTGTAATTTGTTTTCATTTAGGAGTAGACAGTCTACCTCATTAATACTATCTATTGATAAATCTCTCAACACTCCTCCAGAAGTGCTAGACTTTGTCCATTTTCCTCATTTGCAGGTTCTGAATTGATAAGATAAACTTCTTTGGAAATTTTAGGTCCTTCTTGAATAACCATGTCTTGACATTCTATTACATCTGATCTAGATTCTAGCAAAGGAAAATCAGTGCCTGAAACATCCAAGGATGACCTTAAAACATGTAAAAACCCTAATGAACTAGTGGGAGGGTCTTTTGACCTGATTTTGACTGAAATTTGGCTTGGATAAATTCAAGTGAAAACAGAGTATTGGTATAGGTTATTATGCCTAAAGGGGCATGGGGATGATTTAGCTATAGGAAACCCTAGAGGAAAGGTGGGGTTTAGTGACAAGGGAAAATAGGGCAATGAGGTCATAGGCAGGGAAGAAGGATGAAAATGAGGGATATAAGCCCATAATGAATCTTTTGAAGAGCAACAGGGTGACCTGAAATGGAAAACTGATATAATAGTGAAAAAACATTTATAAGGATAATGAAGGCAGTGATATTTCTGAAACTCAAGATATTCAAAGAATATTGTTTTTAGAAATATATAAACATCCTATAGTCATCTAAAGATAGTGAAAAACACTGATGGCTAACACAACTGTTGGATATTCTTCATGTGGAGAAAGACCAGTTGTTCTTTTGTGAGCTCAAATCACTTTTCGAGAAATAAATAGGCAAGAAGGTGAAGGATATCATAAGAGAAAATGGAAGATAATATGTGTTGAATGAATTCAAGAGCATATGTGCATCAGAAGGAATTCGACAAGGGCTAATAGCACCTCATAACCCACAAAAAATGGGGTTGCGGAAATAAATAATAGAAGCATTGTGGGAGTTGCAATGGCGACATTACATGATCAGGGCCTACCATTGCACTTGTGGGCAGAAGCATGCAAGACATTTGTGTATGTAAAAAAAATAAGTCCTCATCATATCCTTGGGATGAGTATGCTAAAATAATACTTTTTTGGTAAGCAGCCAAATGTGGTGCATTTTAGAATTTTTTTTTTCATAATTTTATTTTCATACTACAAAATATGTATAGAACAATATAGAACCAACAGTAGAGTTTGGAATATTTTTGGAGTACAATGATACACCTCACAACTATCGGGTGTACCTTCCATCTCACAGGATGAGAGTGGTTCGTAGAGATGTGAAATTATATGAAGGAAAGGCCATGAAAATTTCCCTTGAGAGGGAGCTTCAGATGCAGCAGATGAGGAGGTCTTAGCTCCAAAAGAAGAACCTCAAGATGTGGATCAACCACAATAAGAGGAACTGAGAGTGGAAGCACCCACTCATACAGATACATCCAGAGACGGAAGGAAGCACACCAGAGAAGCTGACATGTTGATTCATGATGCTAGAGAGAATGTAGGAGAACCCACACCACAGCATAGGTATAGAAGGTCCCCAGATCAGTACACTGGATACATGACTCTTATGAGAGAGGGTGTAGATATTGAGCCATCCTCATTCGAGAAACAAGTACAACAACCAGTATGGGTTGATTCCATGGTTGAGGAGTATGACTCCATTATCAGAAACAGTGCATGGGAAGTTGTCCCAAGATTAGAGGACAAGTCAGCTATAGGATCTAGGTGGATCTACAAGGTGAAGCAAGCAGCAAATGGGAGTGTGGAGAAACACAAGGCCATATTTTTTTCCAAGGGGTTCTCTCGGGTAGAGGGAATACATTATGAGGAAACCTTTGCTCCAGTGGAAAGGTACTCTTCAATCAAATCTATTCTTTCAATTTCAATGCAAATGGGATGGAATATACATCATATGGATGTAAAGACAACTTTCCTCAATGGAGTGATTAAGGAAGAGGTGTACATAGAGGATCCATAAGGATTTGATACCTTTGACAGAGAGTCGCAGGTGTGCAGACTCAAGTGAGAATTGTATCAACTCAAACAAGCACCCTGTGCTTGGTATACTAGGATCGATGGTTATTTCACCATGTTTGGCTTCACCAAAAGTGAAGCAGATGCGAACCTTTACTATATTTTAGTTGAAGGTAAATTATTGATTATATTATTATATGTCAATGATTCAAGTATGACAGGTGATGAGAAGTTGATCAATTCTTTCAAAGAGGATATTGCAAGAGAATTTGAGATTAAGGACATGGGGCTCTTGCATTATTTCCTTGGTTTGGAAATTTGGAAAATAGATGGGGAAATGTTTGTCTCTCAGGGAAAGTATGCAGACGAGATACTGAAGAAGTTTCACATGGAGAGAAGCAAACCCATGGAGACGCCTCTAGCAGGGAATTTGAGGAAGGAAGATGTTACTTTAGGTGAAGTGGTAGAAGAAACCATTTATAGACAACTTGTGGGTTTACTCATGTACTTGGTTAACACACGACCGGACATGTGTTATGCGGTTAACCAGCTTAGTCAAGAAATGGTTAAGCCCGCCAAGCTTTATTGGAAGGAAGCCAAACATGTGTTGAGAAACCTCAGAGGCACCACTCAGTTTGGTATTTGGCACAGACGGACAAAGAGAGTGAAGCTTGAAGGCTTCACATATGCAGATTAGGCAGGGAGTCCATCCGACAGGAAGAGCACATCAGGCAGAATCTTCATTATTGGATTAGCAGCAGTTTCCTGGTACATCAGGAAGTAGAGATCAGTTCCACTCATTTCAGCATAAGAAGAGTACATGGCTTCTATTCAAGCAATTTGTGAGACTATCTGGATGAGGAAGATATTATTTCGTTTGTTTGGTCAACATATGGATCCTATGGTGATTTACTGTGACAACCAGAGTTGCATAGAACTCTCGGTTAATCCAATTTTTCATGATAGGTCCAAGCATATCGATATATGGTATCACCATCTCAGAGATTATGTGTAGAGGAATATTTTGTTGTTAGAGTACATTCCTACAGAGGAACAGGATGCAGACATCTTGATGAAGGAACTGTCAAGAGGAAATTTGAGTTCCATAGAGGCAGGATCGGGGTATCAGATAATCCCTTTCTTGTTGAGAGGGAGTGTTGAAAATGGCAACAAGAAATTATTCTAATTTAATTTTCCCTTGATTAAATTAGAATAAAATTGTAATTCTACAACACATGACAGCTTGTATGAGTTAACTAAGTTAGGATGACTTAGTTGGTTCAATTAATTCGAGTTGAGGGTCAAACTAGAGGCATGTAGAGTGTCTCATACATTATAGGAGCCCTGATTGAGTTTATTTTGAGTTGTAATTAATTAACTCAAATTATCTGAGTTAAATTCAGTTAAACTAGTTCTAACTGATGGAGTAACTAGTAGGAGGTTAAATAGTTGGGTGTCATTGCATGTGTTCAACCAGTTAACTAATAATTCACTCATAAATAACTCGTGCATGTCAATTCTGAGAAAGACCCAGTTGATATTGGATTTCAAGGGAAGTGTAATATCAGTTGTATAATGATCTTAATTTTACAGGTGGTGCATGCATTTAGAGGAAGTTCCCTAATGGATTGGGCGGTATGGATTGGGAATTTCCCTAATTAATAGGGCCTAATTACCCAAGGAAACAGCGCAAGAAAATAGGGATCCTGTAGGGCATAAAATTGGTTAAGTATTGAACTAAGCTTGTATATGAATCATTGAGACAGATAGATATAGTGTAGAGGTTTCTTAGCTTGGATAAAAGCATTGTAATATTCTCATATTTTCTAAGTTATGCAATATACAGATAGCGGGATTTTTAGCTCAGGTTTTCCCTAGGAAATACTTGTGTGTTGTGCGATTGAAATTCTTTCTCTTTCATGTTTTTTGGTTTAAATATCTAAATTGGTTTCCACAATTGGCAGAGTAGATTCAAGTATAATGTTTTAGCATATCACAATTATCAGTTGAATCTACGTGGATTTTATACATAAAACATGTGATCTATGTATTTCACCCTATCATATCCATATTCTTAAAACCATTTTCTCAATCTTTCATTCCTATTGTACTTTGCATGCATAATCAATCTCACATAATTGTTTCCAACTCTCATCCCTTATTCGATACTCTACAAACCTTGTTATGGTTGAACCCCATACCATGATTGCATAATATTTTACTTCATAAGGTCTTATGTTTCCTTGGTAATAATGATGTCTCCCACCATTCTCTTGTTTATATTTCTCTTCTTGCTGCAATACAAATTGATTCATACTTGATGAAAATTTTGACATTTTTGGCCTTCATATGAGACTAGTTCAAAATATAGTAATGCTTTTCTTAATGAACCATCATAGTATATGTTTGTAGCACATGATTAAAAATTACATGGAGCACTTAAATTATGTGTAATATTTTTCATCTTCAAATTTTTAATGGAAGCCAAGAAATGATGAGTACAAAGCCTCAAGCATAATAAGGTTGCAACAAGGCTTTGTTCACACACTCTTGAAATCACGTGTAAGTATGTTTTCTATTTGATAAATTGTACAACCCTCGCCTACAACTCTTATTTTGTGTTATGTAAAACTCATATTGTCAAAGCTTCACAGTGGGAAGTTGCTTGCATTAACAAGACAACACTCATGTTTCACATAAATATCATTCATTAGTTGGTGAGTTCTTGAAGAAACTATTTGACAACACTATTGAAGTAGGATTGGCCGCTATGAAAAAACTTTCTATGCATGGATGATAAGAAGACAAATAGTATGGGTTGCAATCTATTATCATTTCCATCCATGCTAATGGGATGAACTTCAAAAGGATGGAAAGCACATTCTATATATGATTAAAATACTTGGTGTGTTCTTCACAATATGGTACTCTACCAAGGATTTAACAATTTGAGCACAATTAAGTAGTAACAAGAAACCTTCTAAGTTTTTTCTAGGTTATTAAAAGATTTATATGCGCAATGCTTTAAAAATAGTGACAATTACTTGGATATGATATTATGTGGGCACCCTTTCCTTTCACAGAAGTTTCATATAATAAATAACAAAGGGTTTTTTTTATTAAGAAAATAACAAATCAGCAGGCATCGCTTCTACATTTATAACATCCATGAACCACCTAGTATTTGTATACTTCAAGTTGTTTGAATTTAAAAGGAGGATGGGTAAATATTCTTTCTTTCTCTAATGACACAACAAGAAAATGTGGAAACAAAGAGTTATGCTACCAAATGTGTAATTTTGAAAAACAAAGAGAGAAAATTGCATATTATTGAGATAGATGGTCAATATTGATCCCTTGAAGCTTTTGTCAAGGATTCAGTTGAAATGAAATAATAAAGGAACACCAAGAACCGGTTGGATTATGAAAAACCTTTATTTTCATGAGGACATGCAAAATCTCAAGTGTGGGGGAATGTTGGGCCTCCAACTTGTCATGATTTTATTGATGAAACCATCCTTTTTCGCATCATTCCATTCACTCATTGTCATCATTATTAACCATATTTCTTCATAAATGCACAAAAATCCATTTTGCATGTTTACATAGTTTATTATTATTATTTCCTTTATTTTTAATGATTTAAGAATAATTTTGCATGGTTTTACTAATGACGATTTGGCCAGTTCAAGATTCTGCAGCTCAAGTCAATTTTCGTAGTTATCTACATGGTTAAGGTAATGGAACCACTCTATAAGGAAATTTGGCACATGGAGTTGGTTCGTAGAAGCTCCAATATGGATTTTTTTTGGTAAAATTCTACCCAGATCACACATGTGAACCTCTAGCAAGAAATCAAAATAAAAACGCAATAGTTTTGACCAGTCAACTTAAAACGCGTTTTCTAAGAAAATGAAAATGAATTTTGGAAAATTAAAACATGGGTTGTTTTCAAAACTGGCCCAATTAGGTTACAACTGACCAGCTTCCTCAGATTTGTTACCATTTGAGATATTTTAGGGGTTCTTTGGAGCCTTATTTTTCAAATTCTGTGAGCAAGCGGTTTGCTACTTTCACCGTCAACGTCTAGTCACCAAAAATATTGGAACAAGTTGTTATTTATAAGAAAATTTGTGGCAAGGAGATAAGTGTGATCATATTTGGACTAATATTTGATCCTAAAATCCTTCAAAATATATTTGGTTTTATTTTCAAACTGATTTACTAGATCCCATGGCCAAATTCATGCAATGAAATTTTGAGTTTCTTGTTGCCTCAAAACTCTATAAATTGCAGTCAATGATGAGAGGGGGGGTCATATGTCAATGATGAATCTTAAATTTTAATTTTTTCTATTGTTTGAAGAATAAAAAACTCTCTTTTTTCAGTAAATATGATCTCTGCTATGGCACAACTCTGAATGAAATTGATGATTTAAATCAAGAGATCTGAGTTTATAATTCCTCACACTCACCAGGAGGGCCCCCTGTGGAGTTTT
Source organism: Pinus albicaulis (assembly GCA_034641835.2). Classification (NCBI taxonomy): domain Eukaryota; kingdom Viridiplantae; phylum Streptophyta; class Pinopsida; order Pinales; family Pinaceae; genus Pinus; species Pinus albicaulis. The sequence continues at coordinate 47,396,222 of CM076572.1, forward strand.
GAGATAGTATAGCTATCATTTTAATTTCATTATTGCAATATTTTCTTCGATTTAATTTTCAATCTCTTTAGATGCTTGAATTATTTTTTTTCAATGTAGTTTGCTTACTTTCTTTACATCTGTTAGAGGTCGAGTTCTCAATATAAACTTAAAATCCAAAAACACTTTCCTTGAAGTATATTCCAAGAACTTCTTTCATTTTCATGCTTTTTCTAGTCATCATTTTAATAGCTATGGTTGTTTTTCTATAGAATGTGCACATTAGTAATCTTTGGAGGGTCTTTCACTTGAAATTTTTCACTGCTTTCTAGAATAGTTTCCAATTCCAAATTTTGTAGAATAGTTGTACTTTCAATTTTATAGTTAGATTTCCTTTCAATATTTTAGATTATATTTATTTCAAGTCTCATATAAAAAAATTAGAGTATAAATTGGTTACAGTTCATAAGATAAATTTCCTTTTTCAAGTCATCTAGTTAGATTTCCTTTCATTGTTTAATAGAATAGATTTTAATTTCTATTTAGTAGAATAGATTTCAATTTCTTCTCCAATTAGAATAGATCTTGAAGTTTTCATGGTATAGTTTTCTTTAAAAGTTCATTAAATATTCAAATTTTTTAGTTTGAATTCAATGGCCTTTTAAGACAGAACATGTTCATGCGCTTATCAAAACGTATTCATAAATAGGTTTAAATCCTCGTGTGTAATTAAATTAGTTCCTTTGAATTGAAAGCAGATATCCTAGCACATATGGTGCATGTACACTTTGCAATTTCATGAACCCCAGGTTTGAAAATTAATGACAATTAATTTAAGAGTCAAATCAATTACCCAACAATAGGGGTGGTTGAAAATCCATTTCTTGCTAAGAGCGAGTGTTGAGAAGTGTAGCAAGAAAGACTCAATTTGACTTAGCCTTGGTCAAATTGAGTAAATTTGAAATTTCCACATTAGCAGACAACTTGGAGGTAGTTAACTGAAGTGACATGGCTCTTGTCACCTAGTTAGCTCAATAAATTCAAGTTAGAGTGATTGGAGTTCAGTTCTGCATGCGTGATTTCTAATTTGTAGCAATTCAGTTCAGTTATTTCCAATTGTACTTAGTTAAACTAGTTCCAACAGTTGATAGAACTAGTTGGAGGTCAGTTGTGCAGTGGGACAACAGTCTAACTCAGTTATAATCTAGGTAATTAATCAATCAACCAAAAATAGTTAGTGCATGTAAGGAATTTGAGTTCCTCAACTATAGTGGATATTACAAGGCATTGTAACATCAGTTGTAGACTAGTCTTGAGTGTACATGTGTTGCATGAAACCAATGATCAATCCTTGGGAATTGCGCAATCAATTGGAGAACATTTCCTAAAAATTAGGGGCCTAATTATTTAAAATTGCACAAGGAAATAGGAGCTCAAGTGGAGGTATAAATTGGCTAAGTCTGGGTTAGAGGTTCTCATTGAGCATATAGAATAGTTTTTCCCTTGCAGGTTAAGCTCGAAGCAAGGTAGGAATTGTAATACATTCTCTATTCATCTTATTAATGCAAGCAGGCTTAAGGGGTTTTTACCAGTTGGTTTCCCCTAGATAAATTTGTGTACATGTGTATGTGATTGATGCATGTTTGTGAATGTTGTTCTAAATTGTGAATTAATTTCTGTAGAGCAGTAGAGTAGAATTGTGTCTCCTTATTTAGATTAAATTTCTTGAGAAGTTGCAATTCGATAACCATATTTCTACAAAGAGGAAGGAGTTCACTGTATTTTACCTTTTGTTTTTTCTTATTCGGAATTCTACTACTATTGAGGAAGAGTAGCATTGTTGTGGAATTAATGCTCATGATGATGAAATTTACTAGTTTATGAGGTACTATGTGTTTTCTAAGATTGGTTTTAGGTTTTCATCTTTTAATATTTGTTTAACATTGAAACATTTTGTATTTTGTTGAGGTATCATCATGGCATGTTAGAACTCGAGTGGATCTTAAATATTGAATGCTAGTAGAAATACCCTAGTTCATAGTGAATCCCATAAGTTCCTTATTTTCTTAAACCCCCAAAATATTTAATCCTTGAGTAGTTCTCGAACACCTCCATCATCAAACTTAAAGATATGAGCCTCATGTTTGGACATACTTTGTTGTAGACCATATTAGAATATAGTTTAGTTTACTTTGAAATTTTGGTTGAATAATTTCCTTAAGATGGATTAAGTTTAACTCATAGGTTTTCCTTTTCAATGCTTAACTTAGGATAGTTTTCTATACTTCCAATACCTAACAACGACATAGGATAAGGTTTAGGGTATATTTTAACCAACACATACTGTGTTGATTCCTTGAAGTCTACGAGCCCCCTGGTCAATAATTGGTGTAAGTGCCAATTGTTTTTAAGACATATAAAATTTTCGTCATTAAGTTTAACTCTAGGATATTTTCTTGTACTATTAGTACATAAAACGGCATAGGATAATATGATGTCACGATTCCAATGGAACTGACATTTTTTCCAATCGGGCCTTAGTTTTCTAGTTATGGCAAGTTTCAACTCGCTTCCCAACGTCATTCAGGGACACGTGGAAACCGAGGGCATAAAAACCAAACCGAGCAACAGAATTGAGTTCCATCAGCTCCTGCAAGCATGTCTAATCAAGGGTGAGTTTTCCACTATGACCAAACCCCCATTTGACACAATTCTCAAGATATTAGCATATAATGCAAAAATTTCATTACATGATAATGAGTGAAACTTACCCTAGTTACTAAAATCATCGATGTAGACAATGATCAGTCTGTGAAGTCACTAGAGATGGGTGTCCCTGACGATAATCAGATGTCACAATTTCAACGAAACTAATGGTTTTTCCAACCATGCCTCGACTTCTCAGTTATGGCGAGTTTCAGCTCGCTTACCAATGCCATTCGGGGACACATGACAAATTTCAACAGAATGCATAAAAACCAAACCCAGCAACGGAATTGAGTTCTGTTAGATCTTGCAAGCATGCTTGGTCAAGATAAAGTTGGCCATAGTGCCTAGACCTTTTTTCAACACAATTTTGAAGACACAAGTGAATTATGGAATCTTTTCAATTGAATTATGGCATATTGTATAATTCTATTTGATTGTAGACTTATATACAAAGTCAATGTTGACACACAAAATACTTTTATATATTGACAGGAGAGGGTTAGAACCTAAATATATAATAGAATTTTTAGTTCATAGTTAAATTATATAACAATGGTTTTTATGATCTTTACTAATGCTTATTATAATTGTTGCATCTTTTACATCATTGGAATGACATCCTAGTTGTAACTTAATTGAAATTTTATTATGGTATATATGTGCACTTTGATGTGATGTAATATGATTATGGTTTTGTGTTATATGTTTTAATATTAGAAATGTGATATAAATATAAAATATTGCATAAAATATATAATAACTTTTCATTTTGAACGTTTTTTTTGCAGAACACAGGTCTTTTAGAAGATCCAGTTGATCCTGAGATCAATCTAGATTATGTTGGGTTTGGTTCATACATTCGAGATGATGATGATGAGGTAGATGGAGAGGACGTTGATGCAAACAATGATGATGGTGCCATTGATTTCTATCATGATGGTTATGATCATGATATACATGATGATGATGATGATGAAAAAATTGGTAGTAGCCAGTGACATTGATCCCATAGACTCCATCATGGATCATTTTTGATAAATTGTTATGATTCATCTCTTCATGTTTATTATCCTATGTATCATTTTCTCCTGCAGTTCATATTGATTTGTATAATTTTGACATGTATCATTTTGACTTATATCATTTGGGCATGTAATATGTGGACCTACATTATGTGTAGTTGGTAAGGACCAGTAATTTTGTTTATTAATAATATAAAAATATTGGTTTTAGTTAAAAAAAATCATCTTGTTATCTTATTCAAATGTTTTGGTGTGATTTGTAACTATAAGAAACCTGAAAGAGCTTTGTTTTAGAAATCTCTATGATGTGAATTTGGGCGTGTAGCATGTGTAGCTAGTCACGACAAGAAATTTTGTTTATTAATAATATAAAAATATCGATTATAGTTAGAGAAATATATATATAAGATGGATGTTGTATATTTTCCCAAAATGAGTGTTCACAATGTTCTACTCTAGATGACTAGACAGCCATTATAGGTCATCTTGAACACCAAGTGACGAGCATAGTGACAGGAAAAGAAATTAATCATTGCAATGAAATGTAGGCAATCATTGAAATCATTGCAATGAAAATGTGTATTACGAGCACATACAGTGACATGAAAAGAGATATATGCACGCTCCTGTGTTGAAGGCGATATCTTCCAGATTCTAGAAGATCATTCTCCCTCAGCATATTTATGTTCTCTTGGTTCATCATTCAATGTAGTTGTACATTCTCCTGGTTCAACATTTTGGGTTATTTCATATGTTCTCCTTGTTATTTTGTTATGGTTCAAATGTCTACATTTTGGGTTATTTCATATGTTCTCCTTGTTATTTTGTTATGGTTCAAATGTCTCTTCTCGCATGTAGCTCCTATGGAGTCCTAGATAAGTCTCTCTTTTATCCATGTTGAGCTAATACAGCAATACAACTTTGCCATAGGGGATTTGGCAGAGCCTCAGTAAGAGGTGTTCGGAAGTCGTGTTGGCTGGAGGCGCTCGAGAAAATGTTTCAAAGGACTAAAAGTGATATCCACCATGCCGCCAATCAATTTTGGACTCAAATTATCACACGTTAGCCCCTATTGTATAATTCAGTGTCATCGTGGTCAGTGGAATTGCAAAATTGTAGTGTTTTTCTCTGTCACGCACTTGGTGCATCCAGAGGCAGTTGCATAAACACAATGGAAATCAAGTTGGATTCCTCTTAGAATACAAGGTATGGCTAGCATCACAAAGAGGGTGTTATGTTTTACTAATATAAGTAGAAGTCTAGAACTGTGAGGGCCTTCCATCTGGATTGTTGCATGTGCAGGAAAATAGGGACATTGATTTTCATGTGTGCAGAGGAAGAAAGGGGTTCACAGATATTTTTGTGATCTAGTCTATGTAGCGGTTTTAAGGATCATTTCTGGGATATTGTGTGTTTATCTGTAACTTTCAGCAATAAGGATGGAGGTTTGTTTCTCATTATTAGAGTATTGTGGTTGTTTTTTCATGGTGGGCACTACATTATGCCAAATCATTAGGTCATGGTTATCAGTGCCAATCGAGTAGTTCTCTTGAATGAAATATTTGCACAATAGATTTTTTTTTTTTCATCTAGTTGTATGTACATTGACAAGTCGAACATTGTACTAAGGCCTTAAACATTAGGCCATCGATGTCTAGTGTCTACTATGGTAGAATTTTTTGGTTAGTAGATAGTAGATAGAACTTTTTTAATCTCAAGACATTAAACCTTTGCTATTGGGCCAATTTCAAAGCAAACAGGTTGGTGGCAAAGCCTGTAACTCTTTGTAATACTCTATTTCAGTAATTCAATGACAAACTTCAAACAAAAAAATGGATGTTGTAGATTTTATTTTGATGCATATTTAATAAGTATAATGATGTTGTTAGTTTGTATCGATGTCCATTTCACTAAAAAATATTTATAAATGGTATGTTATAAAATATTTCAAATAATATGACTTACTCTATAATCATATAAGTTATTTACCAGCCTAGATCCATCTAACTCTGGATCTATCATGCGCCGAGAGGGATCAAATCTCTCGAGGTGCAAACCTATTTTTTCAGTGCAAAACTTGAGGAAATGTTTGCACCTCGAGAGATTTGATCCCTCTCGGTGCATGATAGATCTAGAGTTAGATGGATCTAGGCTGGTTCCAGTCAGAGGCATCAACGTCACATTTTTCAGATTATTAAAATTTTTGTATATTTTTGAGATGTAAGATGGATCTAGGCTGGTTTCAGTCATGTGCTGCCAAGGAAAATCTATCAAAGATATGATTAATTTTATCAATAATATGTAAATATATCAAATATTAATATAATCATTTTAAATATGCTAAATATTTCTAAGATTAACTTGGTCATTTTAATTTTAAATTTTCTTAGCTACCTCAGTTCGTTGAGATGATAATTATTGTTAATAACTATAATGATGAAAAATGATGAAATATTTTTTTTAAATGCAAAGTGACAATAATAGTGTTGAAAGATAGAAAATTTTAATAATAAGAACGTACTCATGTTACAATCAATCTCAAACTATTTTCTTCTATTATTCTTATTTCCTCCCTTGTTAGTTTTGTTATCTTTTCATATCGATTATATGAAAAAGAAAATTTAAATCGTAAACCATTTAAATCTTTAGCTCGATCTCTTGTAGTAAACATGATACCTTGTCTCTCTTGCTCTCCAATATTAATAGCTTAAATTACTATAACACAAAAATCAATCTACATTGTTAATAACTTTTTGTGCTTACACTAAAATCAATGCATATTGTTAATCCAATCACTTTAAAATTAATGTAATCACATATATCCAATTACATCAAATCATAAATCAACATATACATTGAAATCAATGCATTTAATGCAAGCAATCAAATAAGATTAGAAAATAACTTCTACATTGAAATCAATGCACCTAATGCAATCAATCAAATAAGATTAGAAACCAACATCTACAGTGAAATCAATACATTTACTCAAAGCAACCAAATAGGATTAGAAATCGCCATCTACACTGAAATCAATGCATTTAGTGCAAACAATCAAATAGTATTAGGAATAATCTACATTGAAATCAATGCATCTAATGCAAGCAATCAAATATAATTATAAATCAACGTCTAAATTGAAATCAACACATCCAGTGCAAGTAATCAAATAGTATTAGGAATCATCACCTACACTGAAATCAATGCATCTAGTGCAAGTAATCATATATCATTAGAAATAAATATCTACACTAAAATCGATGCATCTAGTTCAAATAATCAAATAGGATTATAAATCACCATCTCCACTTAAATCAATCCATCTAGTGAAAGAAATATTCTTCCCTCTCTCCACCCTCCATCCATATCTATATCCCCATCCATCTCTTTTTTTTTGTCTCTATCTCACCCCCCTAAACACACATGCTCTCGCACTCCATATATATCATTCTCTTTGTCAATCACCCTCTCTCCCCATCTCTCTCTTCTTCCCTCTCTTCCCCTTCTCTCCCTCTCCCCCGCTAATATCTCTCTTTCCTCCTTTTTTCCTCTCTCTCTCTCTCTCCATCTTCCTTATCACTCACTCTCTCTCTCTAGGAACCAACATCTACACTGAAATCAATGCATTTACTCAAAGAAATCAAATAGGATTAGAAATCTCCATCTACACTGAAATCAATGCATTTAGTGCAAACAATCAAATAGGATTAGAAATCATCTACATTGAAATTAATTCATCTAGTGCAAGTAATCAAATATAATTATAAATCGACATCTAAATTGAAATCAACACCTACACTGAAATCAATGCATCTAGTGCAAGTAATCATATATCATTAGAAATAAATATCTACACTAAAATCGATGCATCTAGTGCAAATAATCAAATAGGATTAGAAATCACCATCTCCACTTATATCAATCCATCTAGTGCAAGAAATATTCCTCCCTCTCTCCACCCTCCATCCATATCTATATCCCCCTCCATCTATTCTTTTTTGTCTCTCTATCTCACCCCCCTAAACACACGCACTCTCGTACTCCATATATATCAATCTCTTTTTCAATCACCCCCTCTCCCCATCTCTCTCTTCTTCCCTCTCTTCACCTTCCATCTATATCTCTATCTTCCCCTTCTCTCCCTCTCTCCCATTAATATCTCTCTTTCCTCCTTTTGTCCTCTCTCCCTCTCTCTCCATCTTCCTTATCACTCACTCTCTCTCTCTAGAAACCAACATCTACACTGAAATCAATGCATTTACTCAAATAAATCAAATAGGATTAGAAATCGCCATCTACACTGAAATCAATGAATTTAGTGCAAACAATCAAATAGGATTAGAAATCATCTACATTGAAACCAATTCATCTAGTGCAAGTAATCAAATATAATTATAAATTGACATCTAAATTGAAATCAACAAATTTAGTGCAAGCAATCAAATTGTATTAGAAATCACCACCTACACTAAAATCAATGCATCTAGTGCAAGTAATCAAATATCATTAGAAATAAATATCTACACTAAAATCGATGCATATAGTGCAAATAATCAAATAGGATTATAAATCACCATCTCCACTTATATCAATCCATCTAGTGTGAGAAATATTCTTCCCTCTCTCCACCCTCCATACATATCTATATCCCCCTCCATCTCTTCTTTTATGTCTCTCTATCTCACCCCCCTAAACACACACACTCTCACAATCCATATATATCAATCTCTTTGTCAATCCCCTCCTCTCCCCATCTCTCTCTTCTTCCATCTCTTCACTTTCCATCTATATCTCTATCTTCCCCCTCTCTCCCTCTCTCTCCATCTTCCTTATCACTCACTCACTCTCTCTCTCTTCACCTTTCCCTCTCTATTTCTTTCTTCTTACCTCTCTCCCCCTTCCCCTCCAAGTCCATCTCTCTTTCCCTCCCTCTCTCCACTCTCTCACATCCTCTCTCTTCCTTCCTCTCTTTCCCTTTCTCTCCCATCTCTCTCTCCCTCTCTCTCTCTCTTCACCCACCAACTATGTTACTATATCCCTTCCTCTCTCCTTATATCTCCTTCTCCCCCCTTATCTCCATCTCTCCTTATTTTTCTCTTTATCTCAGCCCCAAACATACACACTTTCTCTCTGTCTCTCCCTTGTCACTCCTTCTCTCTCTCCACTTCTCACTCTCTATATTTCTTATTTCCTACATCTCTCCCCCTCCAACTCCATCTCTCTTATCGATCCCTCTCTTCTTCTCTCTCTCGCTCTCTCCTAAATCCCTCTCTCTTCCCTGATCTCTCTCTCTCTCTCCAATACTCTCTCTTCCCCCATCACTCTCATCCTTCCTCTCTCTCCCTTCTCTCCCACCTCTCTCTCTCTCTGTTTTCCCTCCAATCCTCTCTCTTCCCCCATATCTCTCTCTCTCTCTCTAATCCTCTCTGTTGAGGAGCTAAATCCCTTCTGCGGACAGAGGCGATCCCTACTAGCCCAGCAAGGGTCTAGCAACAATCATCAAATGTTACAGCACAAGTTCCTAGTTACGAATAAAAGACAAAAGATGGAGGCCTACCTGGAATCCAATGCTATGATCCGTAGAAGAGGGCGTTCCCGTTCCTCAGCCTCGGCAAATCACGATCCTTCCATGATCTCCGCGGATGGACACCTGCACATGCAAGAAACAACACGAATACAAGCATAAAATCCAGAATACGCAACTATATATCAGTCAGAAAGGATATAACTCATATTAACATAAGTGAAAACAGAGTGGAACCATAACCGTAATCATTCATTAAATAACAATCGAAAGAGAGTACAACCAATGTTCTGACGTCGCGGTCTCCTTTGGATGGGTCTCCAGTCCTTCACATCTCGCAAAGCTCGCCAGGGAAAGGGCAAACCTCTCCAGAGTCTCTCGATGATAGTCTCCTTACTTGAGTCGGCCTTAAGGGAAGAAAGAGGGCTCTTACAGCACAAAGGCTCTTGGGAATTTGGAGATTCAAAGCTTAGGCACTTCAAGACTAGCTTGCAATAGAATTGAGCAAGCTTTTATAGATGGGGAAGGAGGGAGTTGGGATCCCTATTATTGTGGGATTGGCCCTATCAACAAGGAAGGTTCCATGGGAGGTGGCAAAACCATTTCCCTTCCATAGAACTCCCGCAGCCAAACCTCCCAACTCAAGATAGGCAATGGTTTCTGAGTTTTTTGAAACACAACTTCCGCCATATTTATTTAAAAAACACTCCTTAAATTGGCTGGCGTGACTACTGCTCTGGGACAGAGCGCCAGTTGGCGCGGCCTCTTTGTAGGATTTTCCCCATTGGCGCGAGTGGTGAACTGTCTGCCCGCGCCAATGCAAAAGGAGATGTTTTTATGATTTTTTGCAAGGAGATGTCTTTAAGGCAATTGAAGCTCATGCTTAGAGGAATGCATTGATGATGTTTTCAAGGCATGACAATGTTCACAGGTCACAAAATGGGTCCTCCATTGTGCGGGACGGGGAATGGTAGGGACGGTGACAAATTACTGTGTAACAGATGCCCCCTAAAGTATGAGGCACGAGAGAGAGAGGGGTGAAATGCTTTACGAGAACATGTTCAACTGAAGCTCTGCCGTCGGAGAACCTGCGTAGAAAAATACAACTGATATCTCAAGTACATGATGTATATGCGGTATGGGCGCAGCCATCCGAAACAGAGTACACTATAATCCAGATCCAGGGTATGGGCGCAGCCATCCAACGAGGATCAAGTGAATAGACTCAGGCATGGTCGCAGCCATCCAATCAGTGAGTCATGTACATAATGATAATAATCCACAATCGCAGCCTGGATTACAACAGACACAATCCAGGGTCTTGCGCTCCATCTCAACCCAAACAAAGTACAAGTTCAAGCATGCGAATATGTGAGCTGAAGTCGAACATGCAAGAACATCGTCTGATTACCAGCCAATGATGAGAGCTGTTAACAGACGCGAGAGGAACCACCAATAATGACAATGGCCCTCAAGGTACTACAGGTACAATCTACGGCGTGTGAATCAATGAGTTGGCATCGAACACCCGCAGAATCACTCGATTGGAGGCCAATGATGAAAACCCTACGTCGAATGCGACAAACCTGCCATTGAGGCATGCAGGCTCCAAGGTACCATAAAGGAGTCTCTAGATCAACTTCCTAGATAATGAGTTGAAGTCGACAGGAAGTGACCTTGATCGAAGGTGGGCCATAATGTTTCCCACATCATCGACACGAGACAGAGGAACATCATGTTTTTGTTGTGAATCAGGACCATATGAGAATCAGAGGAAGGTTGATATTCGCAGAGGCCAACTTCTCTTGAACATATAAACGGCACGACAGTGGACTTGGCAGTATTTGACATCAACGGATCAGAGGTCATGGTGACAAGGCAATGAGCAGATGAGAGGTCAAAAGGGATTATCCAAACCCATGGAGGCAAAGTGAAGAAACGAGATGAGATGTCCCCAACCCGACACGAATGCAGACAAGTGCCATGTTCAAGAGCGACATACTGCCGACGACAACGATGATGGTTCCATTTTCCCCCCACCATTTCTGGCGAGTACCCCAATTATTTTTGATAACAAGCTTGAAGGGGATAGCATATGCTTGTGATATAAGTCCGCCCTTCGGGCGAATCCATCCTAGTGCATTTAACGAGTCCTAGGAAGGAGAAACTCTGAGAACGTCATTTCGACGGAATCCAATGTCATCAGGGTTTAACGAGTCTGACAAAGGAAGAACTCGGCGTCTTTTCATGTTTAGAGAGTTTGAAAAGACGGCGGAAAAGAAAACTCCACAGGTCCCTTTTCGTAAATAGTTCCCCAGATCCGAAAAGGTAGAAAACAATATCCGGGAAAACCTCCTAGTCGCGATAGGCTAGGGTATTCCTTTTTCGTAATCAATCCATCCCAACCCGAAAAAGGGTTAAACTTATACTAGGTGGATGTCGATTCGTGTCCATTTTAACGAGATCGAAATGACAAGGGCCTCGGCAATCTTTTCATATTTAGAGAGTCAGAAAAGAGCTGAAAGATGACTCCAAAGTGACTTTTTCGTGTATTTACCGAGTCCGAAAAAGTATAAAATACAACTCGTTTCCATCGTTAAAGTCGCAAAAACCTGCTGCTGCACATACCAAGCAAGCGTAAAACCCATTTTCGACATAACGTATTAAAATATTTGATAAAAATAACTTTTTAAAACTCATTTTATGTCAAAAATTTATAAATATACCAAAATGGTAAAAATAAAACTACATTTACTATTCACCTTGGTAAAAAGCAGCAGTGGTCCATTTGGAGTGCAAACTTCTGACGGCGATTGTGACAGATCCAGTTGACCATTCAGATTCTCGTCTGCTACAGGTAAGAGGCGCCTCCCTACTCTTCATTTCCATCCATTTTTTAATAGTTTTCCCTTATGTATTAGCCCTCTGTGGCCACTCTTTGAAATTTTAGGGCTGCGCTCATTGGCGTGGGTATCGGGCACGGACCCGCACCAATGGGCTCTTTTATGCAAAGGGCTCGCGCCACGTGGTGCGACTGTTCACAAAACAGCCGTGCCAGCGGCCGAACCTAAAATTCCGCCTAAAAATTCGAGATTTTAACCAAATTGAATGAAATTTGAAGCCTACCAGAGATCTAACTAAGGTTTTATGACCATATGGATGCAGGAAATCAAGCAAAATGGTGATTGAATGGAAAGAACGAGAGCATGGAGAAGAGGATGAACAGGCCATAGAAAGTGAGGCTTGCATGAATGCCCTCAGAAACTGTGAGCTAAATAAATTCTTCCTTACACCCTGTCTACGAGCTCAGCCCAAGCTCCTCCAGTATTTGATCAGTATTTGGGACGAACATGAACAAGTGTTCAAGTTGCGAGATCAGGTATTGGAGCTGGAGGTTTCTGATGTGTATTTCATCACCGGATTGTCTCGCAGAGGTCCGATCCCCGTCTTGACTGGAAGTAGACCATCTGGCGAGAAGATGGAAGAAGTGATGGCACGAGTGTGCCAAGGAGCACAAATGGGATCAGGGAGCAAAAAGGTGGATATCCACATTATCCCCGATCTGGCATTGAGAGTTGTCCTACATACCATCACGCGGGCTGCAGGATCGCAGGCACCGCACGAGGCCACAAAGGCCCAACTCCTGTTGGCCTCAGAATGCATGAGTCCCTTACTGTTCGACTGGGCAACAGCAGTAACAATAAACATGAAAATATAGCTCACGAAATGCAAACAAGCTAAACTGAAACAGTTTGGCTATGTTTCCATCCTGGTATAGTTCATTCTGGAATGCTTACCAATCTTCCAAGGCCAAGGGGCCATAGTAGCAGATCCGATACCACGAGAGCCGAGAATGGCTCGCTGGGCAGCACTAATGCCCAGAGCTGGAGGCGGCCAACAGATGTCCTGGAGGCCAGAGTTCTTTAGGTGGTTACAGCGCTAGTTGATTGTAGTGGAGGACTAGCCATATGCAGGAACTGACTTCACCGGAGACCCAGATCTCCCACTGCCAGAAGGAGATGACTGGGACAAGGAGTTGGGTAAGACCTCATGTTTTTTATTTTTATGTTTTATGTTTTTTTTTTTGTTAATACACATTCATCCTAACACATTTTATATATATGTATGCAGATGTGGGACCTGAGAGACCATCTGGAATGTCTCCAATCTCACGAAGGACTCATCTCGCCCCTGATCCTGAGGGAGAGGGCACAGG